>JBCNJP010004275.1:0-19830 GCA_039602395.1 Deinandra increscens subsp. villosa
TAAGCATAAAGTCTAAATATAAAAATGTTGATATAGGGGAAAAATAAATATTTCTTATAATAAAAATATTATGATGAAGATGATGATGACATTTTTATTAAAATTTAAAGATAAGATGTGATATTAAAATCCGACGTAAAGTGTTTAAATAAAGTTGGACAACACACTTAGAAAATGAGAATATGGAAATTTAATTATCCTCCGCTTATCAATACTATTGGTGTTTTGTTCAAGTTAACTACCTAGACAATTATTTTCGAGTTATCACCTCAAACTTTCACTTCTCTATCTACGTAAACATCTCAAAGAATTTGTATCTTTGACATCAAAACTACTTGTTTCGCAATAAATAGAGAGTATATGTTGATCAATTCTTGATAAACGTGATAGAAAACTATGAAGAAATCATGTACGTGATAAACCCGATAAACCTGTAGATGCGGGGAAGGAAAACATGATCGACTTGGTTCCCGTTTAGGGTGTGTTCTTATGATGAATTGCGTGAAGAACTTATCACGTGAATGAGATGCGAGAACCCAGAGAGATCGAAATTAGGTATTAAACTAAGATGTCTTTAGGATCTCTAATGTAATCTATTTATAACACACCAAGGGGAAACCCAATTTAATAAGTAAGAGCAATTACCTCCGTCAAGTAATTTCCTATTAAATAGATTGAGGATCCTACTTCTTTTATTATGCCGTGGAACAAGCTTGTACCGGCTAAGATCAATCTCTTTTTTTGGAGAGCTTTGAAGGAGAGAATCACAACTAAAGATGCTTTGCTGAGGAGGAATGTGTTCATTGAGGATGGGGGTTGCCCGATGTGTGGGGAGGGGTTGGAATCGGCCTACCATCTTTTGGTTGGCTGTCACATTGTGGCTTCGTTGTGGTTATCGGTGTCGAGGTCGTTGGGTGTGTCTCCGATCTATGCGTTCGAGATGGAGGACCTTGTTAAGTTGGTGGAGGAGACCCATTTTGATAGGAAAGCCAAGTCCATCCTCTATGCGGTTATTATGACCACGGCTTGGGTGATATGGAAGCATAGAAACGAAGTGGTCTTCAAAGGGAAAAAACATTTTCTTTCGTCGATAATTAATGAAGTTAAATGTCAAAGCTTTTTATGGGTCAAAAATAGAGGTAAATAGCGGTCGTTAACGTGGGAGGATTGGGATTGTTTAATATGTAAGTTGTTTTTCCTTTCCGTGTTGTAGCTCGTGTGCTCCCCGCCTTGGCGTCTTGCTAAGAGGGGTTGTGCTTCAATGAAATCATCATTCAAAAAATAAAATTTACTATTAAATACTTAGGGTAAAAATGTCAATAATCAATATAAATTAGATAAATGATCATAAAGGCACTCATTAAAATATTATATTCTTACAGTATGCACATCCCGTTAAGTTATCCGTAATGGATGGAGCCCCTTGGGGCTCCATGGGGTACTTTTTGTGACATGTCATCGCCACGTCATCTTAGGGGCTTTTTGAAAAAATTAGGTGTAGTGGATGGAGCCCCATGGAGCCCTTTGTCATAATTACCTTATTTTTTTTTAAACTAAAAATAAAATTCCATTAAAATAAAAAACATTACATAACTAGAAATAAAAAACATTACATAAACTAGAAATAAATAAAAAAAAAGACAACTAAAAAAAGAGAAATTTATTTTTTATATTTCGCTCGAATTTAAGCGCGAATGCGTTCGGCGATCGTTCTCTCCGGTTCCTCGGTTGGGAGTGATTTCTCGAGCGCGCGTAAATCTCTTTGCAATTGATTTTCCTCTCTAAACCCCAATAACTTGTCAAGTTTGGAATTCATTGATTGAATCCCTTCGGTCAAACTCGCCACCAAACCACCACCGCTTGAACTCGAAGTAGATGGTCGTTTACCCTTAGCCTTAGCCTTTGCTTTGTCACAACCCATAGTTGGTCGACCACCTTGGGGGGCGGGAGATGGTTCGGCCTCTTGATCATCTTCGTCAAAGTCGTAGTCGTTGATGTTAAGATCAAGGGTGCGAGCATCGAAATATGGTGAATCGGGATCACAAGATGAAGAAGTTCTAGACTTCTTCGATGGGCGTTTTGGTTTGTTAAGGAGATCACAATTCGACAACCACTTTGGATGGTCGTGTAGGAGCCTCCAAGCTCGCAAGTAGTGAAACGTCCCCTTTTGTTGTTGATATTCCACCAAAGCCGATTGTTGAATGTCGGCGTCATTTGCCCCGCTTTGCCAACCACTTTTCATTCGATTGTAAATGTTGGAGAAGAATTGACAATTTTTGTTCATGTCGGACCACTTGCCCGATATCGAGTCGTTTGGTCGATACGGGTCTCGTTTCATCAACGTATAAAAGTTCTCGCGAACTTTCGACCAAAACACCACTTTGTCCATATGATTACCTAAACATTAAAAAAAATTTAATTAGTAAATAAAAATAGATGTATACATATATATATTAAAAAAAATGTGGACAAGTATAAAAATAAATATTAACCGATTTCGGGTATTTCGGACGCGTCTAGCCAAGCTTGAGCTAGCGCGTAAAACTCCTCCTCGGTCCAATTTTGGACAATCTTCTTTTGCCTCCCCTCCTCCACCGGCTTCTTCTTGTGATTCTTTCGTCGGCGAACCGCCAGTTGCGTGGTTTCTTGTACGTCGACATCTTCGGAGGGTAGCGACGAAGGTTGGGTTGAACGCGGAGTTTGGGGTGATTGAGAGGTTGGGAATTGTTGAAACGGTTGGAATTGTTGGGTGGTGTACGCGTTAAACCCGTACCCTTGTTGAAAACCTTGAGTTGTTTGTGGAAAACCTTGACCTTGTTGCGGATAGAAAAACGGTTGGTTGGGCATAGGCAAGTTCGCCATGAAGTTGAGCAACCCATCATCCCACGGATTGGTCGGGTCGTTGGACGAACTTTGTCTCGGTGGAACGAAACGCGGGTTGGAAGAGCCACGAGGATTCATTTTTTTTAAAGGTTGGGAGGTTTTTTAAAGTTGGAGAGAGTAGTTGAGTGGATGAGAAGATGGTTTTTTTTTTTCAAAATGAATGTGGTTCATATAGGGGAAATAAAGTTGATTAAAAAAAATCGAATTTTGTCCGTTGGATATGACCGTTCAACGGTCATTTTCCCTTTCCCATGCACACTTCGAGCGCTATGCCTAAAACGCCGGTTTCGATTTTTTGCTCCATAGCGTCCCGGGGGGCGGAGGAGGGGCGCTATGGGGCGCTATGGCTCTCAAAAACGCCCCACTACGAATAGCCTTAGTTTGAGCACTAGATTCCATAGGATGTTGTGGTATAGTGACACTTTCTAATGTACTACTCGTTTTTATATATGAAAGACAATTTGTTGTATTTGACATATTATTTACTTTACTTATAGTGATCATTAAATGATTTGTTTAATTTTTAGTTTCTTTTAAAAATATCATTTTAATTCTTTGTTTAAAAGCCTATTTTACCTTCTTAAAGCTATCATTTTTTTTTTAAGTAATTAACAAATTTGTCATCGTTATATGTATTATAATATAGTTTAAAGTAAGTAGTTAACAGTTTTGTCATCGTTATATGTATTATAATATAGTGTAGATATATAATTATAAAGAATAACAAAATCTAACAAATAAACATAAATAATATATATTAATACAACAATATTATTAATCAATAACGATAAATATCAATTTCTCACACTAGCTCTAGCTAATATTTGTCCGCTTTATAAACGAGGAGCTTAAGACACATTATTAATATATACAATGAAATTTTAATGGTTAATAGTATTCTTTTGGTTTCTTGAAAAGTGACCACAACTTTTTCTTTTTTTGGCAGTTTTAGTCCTTATTCTTAATGAGATTGGTATTTGGTTGATACGTGGTATTTGGTTGTTGTTTCAAGAAACCACCATTTTGGCAGTGGTTTTCTCTTTGGTTTCTTTACTCTCTCATGCGATGGGTTTTATGGTTTCTTCATCGCCGATTGAGATTCTTGAACTGATGTGTAGGTGATTCGGTGGTGCCGTCGCTGCTGCCGGTCTCTGTGACGGTGGCCAGTTTGGCCTCCCTTTTCTCTCTCTACACGTGAACAATTCCTCTCTCTCTCTCTCTCTATGCAGATCTAGATCTGTTGGTGATGGTGTTGGGTTGTCGCCGGCTTCCGGTATCGCCGATTGAGATTCTTGAACTGATGTGTAGGTGATTCGGTGGTGCCGCCGCTGCTGCCGGTCTCTATGACAGTGGCCAGTTTTGTAACACCCGTGTCCGACCCATTTACAAAACCCAACCCGAATTTGAACTTGTAACACAAATCGGAGTTTTGATTTAACAATTATCGAAAGAAATTGTCTAAAATATACAATTAAATTATGTTCGGGATACTCGATAATCATTTTTGAAAGCAAAGTAATAAATTTATAAAGTTTTAGTTTAAACAATTTGATTAAAACAAAAATAAAGCAATTTTGTGTTTTTACGCGATTTCGGTATTCGATTTATCATTTACCGGGAATCTCGGGGTTTTTATCTCAAAATATATATTTTAAAATATCCTACAATCGTTTTATAACATTAAAAACCAATTGGTTAAATTATAAATCAATTTTGTTAATTAAAACGCAATTAAATGAATTTACCGTTTTCCGTGCAATTCCGTTAATAACCGGGAATCACGTAAATTTCAAAAAATCACGTTCTAATGTTCCTTGGTGTTTTATAAGGTCAATATAAGTCACTCGTAAATTTTAGAGGTTAACGAGTTAAAACGAGAACGAACGGTTAAAAAAGAAAATAAATATATATTAAATACACATTTTGTACCTCGTTATACGTATCCCGAGACTTAGGAAACCATGAGAAATTATTCTAAACTATTTTTGGACATAAAATGATAAGGTTGGAAAAGCCTATGGGTTAAAATTGCCGAAAAACCAAAGTTCAGGGGCCAAAATGTAAACAAAAAGTTCAGGGACCAATTCTGTCATATACCCAAAGTACCAGGCGGTACGCGCCGGACTCTTCTCCTTCCCGGCGGTACGTGGTGGGTTCCAGACGCAGAAAAGGGCCACGACAGCGACTTGCAGCTCACGTTTGGCCTTGCTACGCGTCGTTTTTGAATGATTAGTCACCCCCTGAGTTGTCACTACATAATTCCGACCCTAAGCACTATAAATTCAAGCTCAGATCGTTCGTTTATCCTTACCAATTCACGATTTCTTCTCTTTGAAAACCCTAACCTTCAACCGAACCTTATTCTGCAAAATTCGAGCAATCCAGAGGGTATTACGAGCTGATCTCCTGCAGTCGTACATATTTTGGTATGATCTACAAAAGCCCTCTATCAATTTCTATTAATCTTGTTGTTATAATCAAGTTCTAGATCTATGTTTAAAATTAGGGTTCTTAACATGTTTCTTCAGTTCTGGGTAATCGGGAAAGAGTTAGGGTCTGAGTTTTTGAAGGATATGATGTTATAACATATATTAAAGAACCCCTAAGTTAATTTCATGATATCTAAATGTTTGGTATTTTATATAAAAATGTGTCAAAATTAGGGTTTCCGGGTCGTTGTTCTGCCCAAATTAAATAAACGATGTTAAATTAGGGTTTACTATTTTGAGAAATATTATAATATATCATAATGAATAAAACCCTAAGTTTTTACAATTTTATAAATTGTTTTGATATTTATTTAATAAATACATTAAATTAGGGTTTTCTAGACATTGCTTTGTCAAAATTGAACAAACGGGTTAAGTTTAGGGCTAATCTTTTAAAGGTATATTATAAAATAATATTTTAATCAAAAACCCTAAATTTATTTCATTTAATAAAATATTTTGCTATTTATTTAATAAATATTTCAAAAATTAGGGTTTTGAATATGCTTATTTAATATTAAACAAATTTAGAAGATATTAGGACTTGGTTTTTGGTCTTAAGACATATTTATATATATGATGAGTGTATATGAGTTCAAAAGTGATAATTGAATTAATTATTAAGTAAATTAACAAAACCCTATTTTATCAAAAAGGGGCAAAATGGTCTTTTTATCAATTAAGACCTAAACTCTCCTTAAGTTCCTCGTATCCTTAGAACTATAATCATTATCATTCCCTATGTTCATTTAGCATGT
The DNA here is from genome assembly GCA_039602395.1 of Deinandra increscens subsp. villosa. NCBI lineage: Eukaryota > Viridiplantae > Streptophyta > Magnoliopsida > Asterales > Asteraceae > Deinandra > Deinandra increscens. Next base: position 6,131 of record JBCNJP010004275.1, read on the forward strand.
TCGTTTCATTAGGATAATTTCCAGATTATTGATCTCTCGCGATTGATTCCATCTCTCGTTCCCGATCTACTTATCAGGTGAGTATCCACTAAACCCCCTCTTTTAATAATATGGGATGTGATGCGATATCAACTCTTGTTATCATTAGAAGGGTGATTCCTTCAAATGATGATTTGAGTAGTGAGTATTCACTACCCCCCCCCCCCCCTTATTTTGAAATGGGATATGACTCAATATTTTCAATTCGTATTATCATTTCTAATGGTGATGCATTCGAATGATAATCCGACTTGTGAGAAATCATAGCTCCATATCTTTAACCTTTTTGGGGTGTAACATGTATCTCTATATTCAAATTGTTTCTCTAAACCACAAACGCGATTATATGATGAATGGATACGTTCTATGTATGTTAAATATGTGTGGATTATTGTGATTGATTTGATCTAGCACGGTTACTAATTCTATCTCGAAGCGTACTCATTAACACACCGAGCCGGGGTTACACTAATAGATTTATTGGTTTGACAGCCCACTTGGCCTGCCTGGAGGCGTCAAGTGATTGGAAGCCTAGTTGTCTAGGGTTTGATGCGCTCATTCATTGGCTTTAACTCATTACTTGTTTGACTATACATATGAAAATATCTGGTTAGACATATATCGCTGATATTGAAATTATACTTATATTATTTAAACATGTGTTTACTCACCAACTAGTTTTGTAGTTGACACTTTATCTTATACATGTTGCAGGGACCTATACATGAGCTATGTTGTGATCACGCTAGGATTGTTGGACCTAGATTAAAGACTTTAAATCAGTTTGATATGTATTACGGCATGTTTAATAATCTTGTATAATATCTTAAATTGATTAATGAAAAAGGGCATGTTTAAGTATTACAACTTATGTTAGTTGTCATGTGCATCTGGACAATCATCGCGCCCCGACATTTTCCGCCGTCGGTTGGGGTGTGACAGATTGGTATCAGAGCTTTGGCTATAGGGATTTAGGTTATTAGAACCGGATGACCTAGACTATATGCCTTAGGTGTCCTACATGATTAACTCATGTCTGCATGCCTATTATTATATTATGTCTATAGATGCTGCTTAAACTTGCCTTTCTTAGATCCCACCGTTACCCTAACACTTGACACACACATACAATTTAATCCTTTCTGGGCTTCCTAGCCTCTATCCTTAGTAATGGTGCCTTACGTGCCATTTTAGGATTTTGAAAATTCTGATTTTGAAAATTCCGTCGGAGTTAGGTTCCTAGCGGTAGACATGTAGTAACTGGAAGGGGGAAGGCACCGGTAGCTGGAGATCTATCTAGACAGGCATTGCGTATATAACCTGATCAACCGTGTGGACCGGGATGTCTACCTAGAAGTCTTTGGTGAGAGTGTTGGAACCTATTAGGCCAAAGCATGTGAATTACTGCTACGAATCCCAATTAACTCTGATTAGTCACGGGTTGTATTTTCTCAATCGAGAAACGAAAGCCATTCCATTATGTTTTACTAAAACAACCTGATTTCTTCTCTATCCCTTGTTTGAAACCCCATGATTTATGAATTCGAATGTTTTATAAAATATTCGTCATCATGATCCTGAATCAATTATCGTATCCCTTGTCTTATGTATATTTACCATTAGCATGAATCCTGAAGATCAACCAATGGCCCGACAAATTTCTCAGCAAGTGGCAGCTTTCATCTCTAACATTTTCCGACAAGCCCTCGACGATAAATTTGTCAATAATGATGCTACTAAACTACCCCAAGGATTAGAAGTCATCAAGCGTCCCGTGGCCAAGACCAAGAAAAGGAAAAAGAAGGCTAAACATCTTGATGAAACAACCGCACCTACAAAAGCTGCTATACTAACTACTAAGAAGACTCCCGATATTCGGCCAACCAAGAAACCTTATACTGGAACCCACCCTCTTTGCAAAACTTGTAACTACCATCACTCGACTCAATCCACTTGTTGGCGTTGTTCCAATTGCGGCAGATTTGGTCATCTTATGAATGTATGTCGGCAGCCTATTCGAGCTCAACCATTATCCGCTCAGCCTCCAGATGGCCCATCCTATGATACCTGCTCAGGCTACTTTTCATACCTGCTATAATTGTGGTCAACTTGGACACTTTAGAAACGCTTGCCCTCAGCTTACTACTGGTGTTATTCCCAACCCTCTAGCCAACAATGCAGAGCATAGAACCCAACCTCCAATAGTTCAAACTATGGCACCTGCTCCTACTCATACCCCTTCTGTTATCCCGATGCATTTTTGGTATCATTGTGGAAGCCCCAATCACTTTCGAAACATGTGTCCTCATCCAGCCACTATCAGAACTCCTCTCCACAACAATTGTCAACCTCCAAGCAACTGCTGGAACTTTCGACGTGAATGATATCTGAAGGAAGTAATGATGATGATTGAAGATCGTTTGGACTTTGTTAGTACTTGAATAAATCGATTACCCTGTAATTAAAGTTTGTAATCTTTCCAATCGATGTTCATCCTGTATATATATATAAGAAAATGAATTTTAAAACACTTTGCTTGATGTCCTCCTACTTACTCAATCATTTCTTATATTCATTACCCTTAAACCTCTCATTATGATTAATCAGCGGACAAGAAACCTATTACCCTCAATTTCCGTTATCTTTAATTGCAACTCAATCCCTGACAAACATACTCTTGGGAAGATCAAACGTCATCATTGAATTGAGTATCTCAAACATCACGTGGGATTTGTTCCTCGTTTAGATAATCCAGACTTGACTATCCGTTATCCAGTAAATTAGAAACACGTATCCTTCATCAAACCCGTAACGAATACGTGGCATCCTTGTTAAAATGTCACTTTATCACAATTTATTCGATCTAGTTCCCCACTTTGAGGAACACCCATTCATCTAAAAAAGATGATACATCTCGAATGTACATCACCAGTCTGATGGACTCATCATCAAATATCGAAACTCTTATATTGACAACATCTTCAAAAGAATTCACAAGAATCGCCTATCTCCTCAAGATCAATTCTCGTTATCCCTATACGGAACAATTGTCCGTTAGTGATTCCTAAACATTCTCAAGACCATGATTTAATCTGGTCTTGACTCTCTTATTAAATCTTAATAAAGGAAACATTATGATATCCACTTTGTATTATCATTCGAATGGTGATTCATTCAAATAATGATTTGCAATTTGATATCAAGTGATCAATTCGTGTTGTCATTTGAATGGTGATTCATTTAAATGGTATTCGTGTTGAATCACTATCTTTTCCTCAAACGGATTAATCAAGTATCTCTGTTAAAAACAATCCTCTCACATTATCACCGCCTTAAATGGCAATAATTGAATTTACTCTATATTATAAAGTATCTCTAATTTATCTGGCCAGTCCAAGACTTATACGTACTACACCTATACACTTGTGTGTGATGCTAGCTTAGCATACATTTGGTTTTGGTCATAGGCGTTAATTTTGGGTTTTAGCCAATTTCTAATCCAGATTATTAACAAGACCTCGTGTCCCGTAGGTGAATTGAATGTGGCTCGCTACCCATTTAGCTCACCAGTACTCGACTGTAGGTCCAGAAAAACAACCAAATCATGATATCGCTATCACAAACGAGTGCGGAATCCTCGTTAGTGATTGATTCGAGAAGAAAGTAGATGAAATAGACTTGATTAAACAAAGAAGATCAAATCTTGATTGAAGAACACAACTTTCTTGAGCTATGAAATCTGATCGTAAATACAAAGAGAGGCTAAAATTGGAATCTCCAAAGCTAGTTAATCATAAACTATAAGGGTTTATATACTACCCCTTTACAAACCCTAAACCAATCATAAACTCAAAACCGGCCCACATGGCCCAATAGTAAACTATTCTAAGCCCAAAAGCCCAACAATCTTCAAGCCCATATCTAATGTTCATGCCTTTAATAATATAGCCCAACAATCTTCCCCTAGGCATAAACCATTAGTTCGTCTATGGCAGCAGCAAATCAAATCTGAACGTATTTTGCACATTGCTTGACCACCATTCGTTTTCTACAATCCGGTTTGCTCTTCCATGGAAGATCCCCACCCGTATAGCATTCTCAAGGTCATTCTCATCACCGAGAATTGGTTGGGAGGCGAGGAGCTTGATATCTTTTTCTCCAAACCTAAGCAGGTCAACCGGATCATAGAATCGGAACTGCCTCATCTTCTTGCAGAGGACCACCACCTCATGTGTTGCTGGATCATAAAACCAACAGTCAAAATTCTTGACCAAGGTACCGTCTTCAATTTCATCCAACATGTTTATCACTCTTGTGCGTTTGGTAGGTGGTCGCCTTGCTTCTCCTATTGGATCACCAATCACTGGGTCAGTTCCAGTTTCAACCCATCTCACTTGCCTCAGATCGAAGTTCACAAAATTTTCGGCCAAGTGACTCAACAGGTTGTTCCGAATTAGGTCTCCTTCTAAGCTACTCCATCTGTTTATATATGGAGCTCTCAACAAGCTTCTGATCTCAGGCTCAGTCCAGGAGTGAAACTGAGTTCGTGTTCTGTAATACTCCACTGGACTGTAGCCATCACGGATAACAGCAAACAGCTTCTTCTCGGAGTCATAGTGCCAGCACAGAATTGCTTCACGACTCCCCCTTTTGTCGATTGAGCTTTCACCAACATCAATGGTGTATTGAGTGGGGGCTGGTCCTTGGAAAAATTCCTTAAACCAGTTGTCGTGACCTTCTGGCGCTTTTGAGATGACCCTTCCACTTCGTGCATAGTCCGACATCCCAATGGTGTCATCTCCATCATCTTCATTCAAAGTCTTTGTACGATGCGCAGCCTGAGATGAGCTTTGACCAGGGTCACCCGAAGCACTTGACACTGCAGCTCCTTTCAATTCATTATATATCTTTTTCAAGTCCATTAAGGCCTCATACAGGTACTTAAACCTATTCTTGTCAGCCACTTCCTTGTCTTTTAACTTTTTGTTCTCAGCTTGGAGTGCTTTTATCTCAGTCTCTCTAATTCTGTTATGAGACATCAGAAAGTTAATGTGTGGGTCTGCACTTATCCTCATCTCAATAGACAGCTCAGCAGCTTGAAATGGGCGGAAACTTGGGATAACAGTTGGTGGCAGACTTGTCCCAGTAGAGACACTCACTTTAATAGGGCTGGGAACTACAACGGTGTTATCGACCTCCAGAAATTGCCTTTCTTCATGAACAGGGCTACGTTCATTCAGAAGAGGACTTTCAGTCTGAGCCTGGTCAGGTTGATCTTCAACATTCTGATCCGTTGGTTCTTCTTGAACACTTTGACTTTGAGAACTGGACCCTGCTGGATGGACCATCAATAGACTTGAGCTAGTCTTTGTGAACTTGAACCTAACACTTCTTGGATCTGTCCTCTTCCTGGGAGATGGTTCACGAAAGGGGACAGGCTCTTCAAGCATCTCATTCACATTGAATTGAGTATCCAACTCTTGAGGGATGGAGTCACCACTAAAAGACGAGTTCAGGACATCCCTTGATCTTTTAAGATTTATAGGTTCTAAGTCCCCATAGATATCATCATCCACATTCCCTTGATCAGCGAAGATGTCGTCCATCACGTTTTCTTCATCAGAGGGTATACCTTCTGTTTGATCTAGAACATTTACTGCAACTGGTGCTGTCACATCGTGATCTTCAGCAACAGTCACATTCACAGTCGGCACATCTGGTTGAGGTTCAGCCTCTGGATCTGATTCTATCACCTGCTCTCTAGCAACTTCAGGAAAGGCACCTCTTTTGGCCCATTCAATCCTTCCCTGAAAGCTGTTCTTTCCTTTTCGATCTTGTGTCTGCAGGCCAAACACCCCACTATCCATGAATTTGATGTCCAATTTCTCAATTCTTTCATCGATCATCGGGTACTTCTTCATCACCACCATTTGTACGAACCTTGGAGTCATAAGAAACTGATCTCTCGCACTTAAGCCTGCATTCCCAACCCAATCTACCAGCATCATTTTAGAGAAGTTAAAGTTCCAGTCTAAGGCAAGTGCTACAAAAGCTGTTCCATGCATCTTGTTAAGTTGATCGAAGCTTGTCCTCTTCCCCAAGAAGGACTTCTGCAAATAATGAGCCAAGCACCTCCAGTAGTGTGGCAACAATTTCTTGAAGATAGGAGGGAACTTTCCTTCACATCCCATCAGCTGAGCACCTTCTAACACACGAGCCTGTGGGTACTCTATTGGATGTTCAGCTCTGTCATTTATGTTCAATCCCTGGCGGATGTCTTCTTCGAGAATCTCAATTTGACGATTCTGAACTGTAGCTGTGATCCTCGTCTTGTTAGCATTTGCCCTTGCTGTTCCCCAGAATTCTCTTACAAACTGCTCATCGATAAGCACACTTGTCCGCAAAGCATGATTAATTTTGCATACATTCAGACCGGCCACCAAAGAGTAGAAACGTTGCATGTGCCTTTCTGGTGGGTCATCAAGATACGCAGGTATACAGTGATCCTTTTCAAAATAAATTTCTTCATCAAGCATGTTTTCTGCCATTTGAAACAACGAGACAAGTGTATCAGGCTTAAATTAAAAAAAATATGTTTGCCAACAGTATCTTGAAGTTCAAATGATTATCACATTTTATTTTTTTAAGTCCAGAAAATCTCAATTTAAACTTTCAAGAAAAATATTTGATTTTGAATTCACAGATTCACAAACACCATTAATTTGAACTTAAAACGATTAAGTTTGATGAAATTCTAAAAATATTAGGTGTTTATGATTTAATAAAAAAATCAAGTGGGTTTGCGATCCACTTTTCATGTTTACGATCCACAATATGGGTTTACGATCCAGAAACGGGTTCACGATCGGGTTCAAACAAGGATCGGTCATAAATACTTAGCCCAATCGTAATCTCTCGAGCGACCCTAATCCCGATCGTAAATGTAATCGTAAACAGCATCGGAAACATGGATCGTAAATATCGATCGTAAACGTGGATCGTGAACTCCAAACGTCATCTTCTTCATCGAGATTGTCGTAAACACCACAAACACCATAACCGAACCTGCAACAATCTCGGAAACACATTAAACACCTCAAACTTGTAAAACGAACATCTAGCACTACCTTTCAAGTGATCCAATCACGAATCCGACTTCTAAACACGCAAAATCGACTCGAAATGAACCAAAACAGACGATGATCAAGAATTAGAGTTTAAATCACAAAATCCGTGAATAGAATGATGAAGTCTCGTGAACACAGCCGATTAACAAGGGGTTCTTGGTCGGAAATGTATTGCGAACGCGTTTGTGAGTTCGGATTTCACAGAGGTGGTCGGAAGGTGGCTGAGACTGGTTTTCCGGCGAGTAAGGCGGAGGTTATGGTTTGAAGTGGCGGTGGTCGTAAACGAGAGAAGGAAGGATTGAATGAATCGTAAACAGGAGAAGGGTTTTTATACCCTTTTAAAAAATTTCATTTTGACCCCTCCAACTTTGTAAACATTTCAAGTACACCCCAAACCTTAAAAAATAGATAATTTCTCATAAAAAGTGTTAACTTTGAGAAAAATTTGAGAATTTACGAAGCTTCCCCTCAGACTCAAACCCCGATTATCTGATCTCGATCATAAAATAAAATAAATAATTTTAAACATTTAAAGACTTGAAAAATAAAATAAACCATAAAACAATTAGAACCTAACTACAGAAATTAAAATTTCCCTTGCCTTGAAGCTGATGTAAATTCATGGATCATACCAGACCAATCTTTGACTGAGGAACCCTTTTTAGCTTCCGTTACTCGACGCTCTAAACGATTGCTCAAAAATTTTGAAATCACATAAACTCACATCCAGATAAAAAGTTTTAAGTGCTTAATTGTGATACATAATTACCGTCATGTTTAACCGTCCCCACACCCAATTGTTCATAGCAAAACCTACCCAACCTCAGAGATTATTGAGGATTCACAAACCCCCAACTTGAGGAACCATGCAATACCGTCTTGACAAACACTTATTTTCTTAATTATCAGTTGGTGATCAGGTCGGCCGTATAAGCACGCAGAGAAGACCAAACCAAATAATTTATTTATTTTTATCATCAATTTTTTGATTTTCTTTTTTATTTTCCTTTTTCTTTTTCTTTTCATTTTTCTTGTGGTGTTGTCATAACAGCAGAAACATGGCGTGTGAGAGAGTGAATACTAGGTAAATACCACTCTCAACCCGTTTTTGCTGGGAATCAGTCTTTTAAACTATGTAAACCAGGATGGAAAACTTAAACATATATGTTTAAGTTTACTGCACTTACTTGGATGATCATAGTTTTTGATTTAGCTTACCGAGCATCATCTTTGAGACGTCTTTCACATCTGCCTTACACGTGTCAGTCTCCGATTGTCTTGGAAATTTATATCACTTCCTACCAACTCAAGGCAACAAAAGACATCATAAAAACCTCAAACATATATTTTTTAGATTTTCTGAAACAACGATATTTCTTCCCCTGTTTTTATGAGGCTTTTGAAAGATAAACACACATATTTTGCTTTATATATATATATATATATATATATATATATATATATATTTTAAATTTTAAATTTTCTAAAAATTTACAAGAAAATTTGATCAGATCATTCCTCGAAGGCAATCATCCTTAGGCCTTCGACACACATTTCAAAATTGGGACGAGGTAGGGGTTTTGTGAAAATATCAGAGACATTCTGGTCTGAGCTCACCTTTTGAAGCTGAATTAACTCCCGATCATAACAATCACGAATAAAGTGTACCTTGATGTCTATGTGCTTTGTTTTTGAATGATGAACGGGGTTTTTCACAATTTCTAGAGCAGCAGCGTTATCACAAAAGATAGGAGTGTTAACGAATTCCATACCGTAATCAGTGAGCTGATTTTGTATCCATACTACCTGTGAGCATCTAGCGGATGCTGCCACATATTCAGCTTCTGCAGTTGACTTTGAGACGGTATGCTGCTTTTTGCTCTGCCAAGAAATGAGTCGATCTCCCAGATACTGACATCCACCAGTTATTGATTTCCGGTCAAGATCACTGCCTCCATAGTCACTGTCAGTATATGCAAACAATTGGAAATCAGTGTTCTTTGGGTACCAAAGTCCAAGCCTAGGCCTGCCCTTCAGATACCTAAAGATACGTGTAACAACAATTAAATGTGAAAGTTTAGGATTAGCCTGATAGCGGGCACACAGACACACTGCATGCATAATATCTGGCCTGCTTGCTGTCAAGTACATAAGTGATCCAATCATCGAGCGATACATGAACTCACTCACTGGCTCCCCATCTGCATCTGCTGTCAGTAGAGGTCGGGACGCCATGGGAGTTGAGATTGGCTTGGAGTCTTGCATTTTGAATTTTTCTAGAATCTCATTCACATATTTTGCTTGGTGAATAAGAATCCCAGATTCATCCTGTTTCACTTGCAAGGCTAGGAAGAAACTCATCTCTCCCTGATCACTCATTTCAAATTTCCTTCTCATTATATCTTCAAACTCAGTGCATAATTCTTCGTTTGTTGACCCGTAGATGATGTCATCTACATAAACCTGCACCATGATGATGTCATCCTTCACCCTCTTCCTAAACAAAGTCTGATCAACCACTCCTCTTGAGTATCCATTCTCCACCAGATGAGTTGATAGTGTCTCATACCACGTGCATGGAGCTTGATGTAGTCCATACAAAGCCTTATCCAGAAGATACACATGATCTGGATACTCCTCATCTACAAACCCCGGTGGTTGAGTCACATAAACTTCCTCATTCATTTCTGCATATAAAAATGATGTCTTAACATCCATCTGGCGAATTGTGAAGTTTAGATATGATGCAACTGCAAGGAATATCCGGATAGCATCCAATCTTGCCACGGGTGCATACACCTCATCATAGTCAATTCCATGAATTTGTCTGTGGCCCTGGACAATCAACCTTGCTTTGTTTCTGACAATTATACATGTGTCATCCTTCTTGTTCTTGTACAACCAACGTGTGGGTATAACCTTCTTGTTCTCTGGCCTTTCCACTAGGCGCCACACTCCCAGCTTTGAGAACTGATTTAATTCATTGTGCATGGACTCAATCCAACTCGGATCTCTGAGTGCAACCATCACATTAGGAGGCTCAATCTGGGATATGAAGAACGAATACATGCAAAAATTAATGTCTCCCGTGCGGCTTCTAGTGGTAACACATGCTGAAACCGGTCCAAGTATATTGCTGATTGGATGGTCTTTATTGATCCTTGATACCTGAACATCTGGCACAGAAACAGAAACAGGCAGGTTAGAATTAACAATATTATCACTCATACCTTGGTTTTGAGAAATTTCTGAATCATCATCTTTAGTTCCCGAAGATCCCGGAGCATCTGCATTGATATTTGTGGGAACTGCATCTGTTGCTTTCTCACTAACTTTTTCAACAAGAGGTCTTGATTCAGATGATTGAGCAATAATGTCTTCTTCTTCACCCAAATGATGGAAAACATTTGAAAAATTGAATCCTTCAAACAGCGACCCATAATCAAAAATCCAATCTGGTCCACTCCCTGCATCTGTAGGATTGTCTTCAAGCCAGTCTACGTTATATGCCTCAATGATAACTTTTGTGGTTTTGTTGTAGACACGATAAGCACTATTTGCTGAATGACCCACAAAATAACACTCATCAGCCTTAGCTTCGAATTTCCCCACATCGGACTGAATTAGAACCGTGCATGGATACCCGAATGTCTTGAAATATCTCACTGTTGGCTTCTCTTTATAAACAATCTCATACGGAGTCTTCTCATGACGCTTGTTTAAAAGAACACGATTATGCACGTAACAAGCCGTATTAACTGCTTCAGCCCAGAAGAAGATTGGCAATTTAGCTTCACACATCATTGTCCTTGCTGCTTCAATGAGTGTCCCGTTTCTTCTCTCAGCGACTCCATTCTGTTGCGGAGTGTAGGGTGCACTGAACTGTCTCTCTATTCCCTTCTCTCCACAGAACATATTTAACTCAGTATTCTTAAATTCTGTTCCTTTGTCCGTTCTGATAAGCGTGACAAACTGTTTCACCAAGATCGGAGTTTCATACTTGTTGGATAAAAAGAAGACCCAAGTGAATCGTGAGTAGTCATCCACAATCACGAGACGGTAAGAGAATTTGCTGATGCATTGTACTTGCATTGGCCCAAATAAATCCATGTGAAGAAGTTGTAACACGGATGACATTGAATTTGCTATCTTTGGACGGTGCGGCAACTTGTGTTGCTTCCCCTTCGCACAAGCCACACATTTTTCTACAGTAGAGAAATCTTTGATAGGCAGCTTTCTGACATGTTCTCCCTTTGCAAGCTTGGTCAAATTCTTCATGTTAGCATGCCCCAGACGCCTATGCCATAATAGAGCTAGATTCTCATTTTGTTTGGATATGAGACAGGCTTCTTCTGAAGTTGGAGGTTGACCCATGTTAAGCTGATAAGAGTTTGCTCTTCTCGGAGTACGCATCAGGATGCACTCCTCTGGAATCTTCACACCAGGCTTGAGAATAATGCACTCCTTGCGGTTGAACAACACAGAATAGTCTCTATCACAAATCTGAGAGACACTCAGCAGACTGTGTGACAGCTCCTCCACATAGTGTACGTCAGAGAATGATAAGTTACCACTTCTCACCACTCCTTTCTTGCTTATTCTTCCACCCACACCACCTGTAAATGATACTCCTCCCCCGTTGAAGTCTTCCACATCTTCCAAAAGGGATAAGTCTCCGGTCATATGTCGGGAGCAACCGCTATCAACGTACCAGAGATTGTTGATAGATCTTCTTGGCTGTCCCTTGTCGTTATCAACCTCAGCAGCAAAGGCTTCCTTGTCTTCTATCTGAATCTCTTCAGGTTTCTCATCAGTTACAACAAATGCATGCTCTTCCTCTTCATCCCTTTCCATAGCAGCAACCATTGCATGTGACAGGCTGAATTCTTTTAACTGAGGAGTCCAGTCATATCCACCTCCTTCCTGCACAACCAAAGCACTTGACTCTGCCTTTCCTTTGCCATCACCCGCTGTCCTTTCTTCTGTTCTTTCTTTCCTCGGCTTTGTGCACTCTCTTGCGAAATGCCCATACTCGTCACAGTTGTAGCACCTCAGCTTGCTCTTGTCAAACCCCATCCTGATCTTATCTTGGTCCTTCCATACATTTCTCCCAGTCTTTGCTATGAACTTCTTTGCTCTGAAAACAGTCATTGCCATCTGCCAAGAGACATCCAACATCTCTACATCTTCTGGATTTATCTGATTCAGCTCACCTGATAACATCTCAGTAGGGACTAAAGTTCCGGCCATTAGAGCATGATAGCTGTTCATAAATCCCATTTCGAGTGCAAAATTTGGATCATTTGTAGCATCAGGGTTGACACCTCCACTTGAACTTGCATGAGGTTGTGCCACAAAATCAGTTAACTTTGTGACAGAGCTCGGTCCACTTCCAGCTGACTTTCCATCTTGTTTAGAATCCACTTCTTTTGACAACAGTGCTTGGTTCAGTTTTCCCGCCAAACTAAGGGAGCTTATATGGTTCAATTCTCTCTGCTTGTCATCAATAAGTTTTGACTTCAATTTGTTGATCTTCTCATCAAGAGATAGCTCACTCAGCTTGTTGTTGTCCTTAATGATGGAGATGTTGGTATTCCAGGATTTGGGCAAGCTATTTAGCAGTTTCAGGTTCTTATCCTCCAGATCTGGTTCAACACCATAGCTTGACATTTCTGCCATCAGAGACACGAACCTTTGCACCTGTGCTTCGAAGGATTCACCTTGAATGTGGTTGAATAGGTTGAATTTCTGCTTCAGCATTTGCTTGCGGCTTGCCTTAATGTCCGGATTTCCCTCATAAGCCACTATCAAAGCATTCCAGAGTTGTTTGGTAGTCTTGCAGTGTTTAAATCCTTGTGCAATATCTGACGTAAGTGCCATAGTCATAATAGCAAATGCCCTTTCTGCTTTGTTGCACCTTTCCCAATCATCATCATCATACTCGTCTTCCGTTTTAGCTTTACCCGCATTGGTTCCTTCTGCATGTGTAGGCGTGTGGCCCATGAATTACCGCTCTCTATAGTCTTAAATCAACACTCTTCAAGTGGTTTTCAAACCTATATTTCAATTCCAGAAAATTATCTGCCGATGTGAGTCTTGGTGGACGAGTGATGGATCCAATCTCAAAATCCAACTTCTGATACATACTTGGTTCGAAATCCATAACGCAAGCTTAGGAAAACTTAAATCTAAAGTCCAAATGTCCAAACAGTGAGATTACGATCGTAAATGCCTAATTACGATCGTGAACACTTGATTACGATAACAATTAACTCCGGATCATAAACTCCAGTCGTAAACGCTGATTACGATATGTTCAAATCGTAAACGATGATTCCGGCTTAGATAATCGTAAACACAGATTACGATTGATGATTCCGGCAAAGCAAGGTCATAAACGCTCGATTCCGATCAGATAAAGTGTCACACCCCCAAGTAACCACTAACGGAGTTTATACCGTTAAGGGGTGCGAGCAAACCAGGACCACAACCATTAGTTACAAATACTAAACGAATCAGAGTAAGTCCAACTAT
>JBCNJP010004276.1:0-16725 GCA_039602395.1 Deinandra increscens subsp. villosa
AAAATCCGAGGTGTCCGTGTTGGTCGATCAATTTTATTTTCTTTACTTTTACTTTCTTTCATATCTTTAGGGGGCGAAATTTTGGAAAAAATTCAAAAAATAGAGTTTGTTGGATTTTAGGGGGAGAATATTTGAAAAACACAAAAATAGTGTGATGTTTGTTTCCTTTATGAAAAATACTAAAAAAATGAAAAATCCAAAAAGAGAAATTGATCCAACACAAAATGAGAAATGATGGTACATCAGCATACGTTATCTACCATGAATAAAGTAGAAAGAAAGGTTGTAGGTACTTGCTTGACTTGACTGAATGTGCTGAGTAGTCTGATATATGCGAGTATGATATAAAGATAACGCTTGCTTGATAATTGTGTTTACAAATCAAGATGGGTACTGTGCATATCTGGCAAAATAAAATGAGAAAATACCAAAAACAGAATAAAGAGATGTTCTGGTGTATGCTTGCTTTATTTTGCAAAGATTTCAACTTGTTTGATTTTCTTTATTTCGTCAAACGATCGGACTTTCTCTGCGTATCGGAAGATCGACCTGATCATTGTTCGTTTGACGTTCTGCTTTATTTTCTTTGGTGTTTCGTATAATCCATTGGACTTTCTCTGCGTGTGCGTGAGCACCGACCTGATTGTTGTTGGGTTATACAACTTCAACTTGTTTGATTTCTTTTAATTTATTTTCTCAATACTTATGCATTCTCTGCGTGCTCACAAGGCCGACCTGATTGCTAAGTAATTGAGGCTTCTACTTTGTTTTTGCAAGAAACACCATGAATTTGATATCTCTATGGTATTTGATTCTGTATAAGCAAGTTTACAATATCAGTATGAGAAATCTGCTGCGAGTAATTTGGCTTGAATAAAAGAAAAAAACCAAAATATGAAATAAGCGGATTGCCAGTATTCCTGATTGTGTGGGTACCATGTTATCAATGATCGATAAATACACTTAATTTCATATAAAAAATCTATAAATAATGACCCGCTTTAGCTGAAATAAACCAAATGTTGTATTCTCAGTCAGCTTGGCTTGCATGCTTAGTATTTTGAAATTGCAGTGTGTACGATGCGTTATGTCTGATATGATCTCATGTTGTGATCTTTCTCACCAAAAACAAAAATAGAGTTTAATTCTATATTGCATTTATGTTTCACTTTATAAAAAATCAAAAAGATTTTTAGTGTGTTTTGATATAAACTTTGTAAAATCCAAAAAGATTTTCTTTCTTCTTTGTTTTTGATATGATCGTCACAAGATACAACAAATTTTCAGAAAAAAATGTCTTGGTTTCTCCAAAGGAGGAGTTTTGCTTCCAAGATTAAAGTTATGTTTGTAAAAAGAAAAAAAAAACCGCACTTCTGTCTTCTGAAGCTTGCAGGTTGAAAAGATGAAATTTCCCAAATACGGATCTCAGATGAATCTCATGCATGGTTGCAAAGCTGTCAAAGAGTGTATTACTTTCAGAAATGGTTCAGTTCACGCAGTCCTGTTCCTGCCATGCCTACCCTACATCAACTAACAACAGATTCAAATAGTTTGAAGATCTGATAAATCACACGCCAAGGGGGAGTTTGTTGGTGCAAATATGTGTGTCGTGTGTGTGTTCCAGTTAGTGTCGTTAGTTGATATAGTTAGTATAGTTAAATAATTGTCAAAGGGTAGTTTGTGTCATTTACTAATAGTTGAGGGGTTTGAATATGTCAAATTCATATAATCTGTTCAAATGAATTTGAGAGTCCAAACGGTGAAAAAATAAGATCCGAACTGGATCAAAGGGGGCTCCGAACTGGTGTGCATATAATATTATATATATATATATATATATATATATGTTTTGAAGTTCGGAGGTAGGACGAAGCTCTCGAATAACCGTCTGTGAGTTCTATCTTCTAGAGGAGGAGTTTTCGATTTTCAATTTCAGAGAGAATTGATGTTAGGATCAAGATTAGCTGCTGTAAACGAGTCTATCCATGTAATCGTTGATCCGATTCGAGCTATAAACAGAGATTAATTTACACTTTTGTGTTCTTGAGTTCGGTGAACTTTCGTTTTTAATTTTGGTGTACAAATCACTAGATCGGGACGATTCGTGTTTTCAATTCTTGAAAAAGCATATATGGATCGATTCTATGGTAGATAATATCGAGACGGAAATTTTGTCATATATCGTGTTGAATGATTACATAAACCGAAGGAGTATACAAACGTTTAAGCTCTGGGGGAGGTTGGACAAAATCTCCCATCTCAACACATTGATCTGGAAAAACACTGGACAGAAACTTACAAAGAAATACAAAGACGAAACTATTTATACTTCTTAATTCTGTCCGAACTGGGTACCTCCGAACCCTGTCCGAACTCCTTCCGAACTTAGAGTTTGGTCATCAAGGTTCGGCCAACTCCGAACCTAGAGTTCGGCTGGGTTTCGGACCTCAGTTCATGTCTCCGACAAATCAGTCTGTTTGACAATTCAAACAGTAACGGCCACATAAGGTTCAGGCATCAACATCCGTACTATTGTAGATTCAAGAATATTGACAAGAAGGCTTACAATAGAAAGAAACTTAAAGGTCTACGAGAGTTTGTGGAAGAGTATCGAAAGACAAAACGTTTGGCAAAGCTTAAACAGATCAGACTCAGAGAGCAAGAACGGGCTGATGCACTCAAGAGGAAAGACAATCCTCCCATCTATGATCAATGGGAAAAGATGGCACCAAACCTAAAGGCTATGCAACAATTTGCTGCCAAAAATCTAAGGAAGATGCCAAGCAACCCAAAGGTCAATCATGGGATGAAAATCTTAGGATGGAAGTATGATGAGGCTTTTGATGCATTCCTGGTAAAAAGGCGGAACGGATATGTTCAAATCTTCGGAAATTTCAAAGCTCTTCTCAGCTTGTTCTCTTGGGAGCTCAAACAGCTCAAGTACCTGGATTTGGTAAATCACTCTAACCATCAAAAGGGTATACGAGCTACTGTTTTAATCAAATCTACTTATGAGGATAAGAAATTCAATCAAAATCCTGAAGAAGAGAGAAAAGCTCAGATAGCTGAAGAGAAAAGACGTCTCCGTGCCCCTCATCGAGGAATGTTCAAAGATATTAGGAAGGAGGTGAAGACAAAGACTATCCCGGGGAATCAGAAACTTGCTCCAATAATCAGCTGGTACTACAATGGAAAGACACATGAATTAGTGATTGAAAGAGTCGGTGCTGAGTCAATCAGAATCTTTGCAGCGATAGAACTCAGACTTCTCTCTAGATCCTATTTGAAGCTGATGTACTATGAGAAGATGCGGACCATCCCTGTTCAACTGAGACCCTATGAATCCTATGACGCCAACTACTTTTTAATGTTATTAGATTGGTGGTGTACAAGGCTTGCAGGTATAAGTAAACTCACACTTGACGCAGAACTCCTAAGAACAGCAAACTGCTGGTTGATAGAAGAGCATGGATCGAGTGTCATCCTAGATAAGGCAAGAAGATTGGTCGAGCTGAACAACTATAATGATCTGAAAAAGCTTGTCTGGCAAGATCCCCGGAGGCTGTACGATATGGGAATTAAAGTATTTTCTGACAAAGACAAAGAGGCAGCTAGAGAGAACTGGAGATTCCTGCTCAAGCTGCTCGGCCAAGTTGCTTAAGTTCAAAGGTTTGCATTGCCAACAAGGGTGGAAATTGTTGGAACCTATTTTGTTGGCAACACAAACTATTCACCGTTGAGTATTGCTGGTGAAGACCTTTTTGATGTCCTATCTAGGTTTGATACTTTATTTTATAATTGACTTTGAATTTGTACTTAGAAACATTTTGATTATGAATCTAGTGTACTTGTTTTTCTTCTTAGCAGACTTCTGATTAATTGAACTTAGCGGACTTGTTTAACACTTAGCATATTTGTTCAATGTTTGTCTTAGCGTACTTGATTTGTTCCTAGCGGACTTGTTTACTTAGTAGACTTGTTCCTAATCTTAGCGAACTTGTTTTTCTCTTAGCGAACTTGTTAGTGGACTTGTCTATACTTAGAGGACTTGTTAGCGAACTTGTCTATACTTAGCGGACTTGCTAGCGAACTTGTTAATGCTTAGCGGACTTGTTAGCGAACTTGTTTATGCTTAACGGACTTGTTAGCGAACTTGTCTGTGCTGATGGAATATTTTGCTGAATTCTAGGTAATGATTGTGTGTGTCAAACATTCTTTTGTCCTATGCTCTCTTGTAGTATATAAATAGTTGAGAAAAACCCTATTAAGGGACAGCACTCCTGGATTATTCTTCAAGAGAGCATTTGTGTGTGTGTTCTTGGTGTTAATGTGTGTTCTTGAGCTTTAGGAATCATCAATGGGTGAGCATTGATGCAGATTCATCTAGAATCGACCATCACACATGATTTCCGCACTTGTGTGATGAATCATATGAGAACATGTTGCTCAAATCTGGTCCTGACAAGGATCTTAGCAGTTTGGAACCTGCAACAAAGGTGATCAACCTGGTTGGATTTGTCACAAATTTTATTATACAAATGAAGCTTTTATGATTTTATTATATTAACTATTTAAGAATGATAAAATTTAAGAATGTAGATATAACTATTTAAGAATGATACAATTTATATCGGTAAATAATTTCTTATTTATTGGTAGGCTTTAAAGGAGTTCCTTTGTCCAGCAGAAGGTGAAGATCATTGACATCTCTATATTCTATTGTGATATGTTGGGCACATTACTTCTTGTACAAGATTTTTTCTGAGCACACCAACAAAGACCGCAAACCTGGATCATGAAAAGAAACGAACATTTGTAGTCTAGAAAGATGGACTACCGGATGCTGGTATTTATTTGTTTCCATTCATTGTTTGACTTTGTATAAGACCTACAACATATGTAGCAAATATGCGTTTATATTTTTCCTTGTTAGTGATGGCGAATCCTTGGGATAAGAAGGCAAAAGCTATGGCTGAGAGATGATGAGTATAAAAACATGCTTTGTGAAGAAACAACGACAACCGAAAAGCCAATTACATTGAAGCTTGGTGAAAAATGGAAAGGAAGGCAAGAACTTTCAGCCATTACAAGAAGTTGTAATTTATTTTTTAAGTGTTGTTATTTACGATATTGTTTGTGTAAAACTTTAATAGTTTTATAAAGGATTGTTTTACTATATATATGAAACTGTGACTATAACTGTTTTACCGTCATGTATTCATGTATCATATGTGACTATATGGCAAATGTGAAAACTAATATTCAAAACTAATGTGACTAAACCTATAACAAAAGTGACACTTACAACTAATTAATGTGACTATAAAATGTTTCCCGTCTCAATTTTATTTGTTTAATGCCACTAAACGGTATGAAATAGTCACTCTATATTAACAACTATGTTATTATTAACATCATATAGTCACAATTTACGTAATTAATTGTGTCTAAAATACATAAACAGTCACATAGAAACTAAAAGGGTGACTAAAAGTGTGTTAGGGTGATGTATTTACGTAACATATGTTACTAAATGGGAATGTAATAACAAAAGGTTAAAAATAATGTGACTAAAGGTTAGCAAAAAATGACACTTATAAATAATTAATGTGATTAAAAAACAATTCTAGTCACATTTATATTTCTCTTATATGACTAAAAGGTATATAATGTTACTTTATATTAACGACTAGGTGTTTAATTGTGACAATTTTCCAACCAATAGTCACTTTAAGACATTTTTGTGTGACTAAAAACTATGAAATAGTCACACTTCAAACTATTTCCACATCAACTTTCATACTATGGTCACACATAACAAAATTGTATGTCTCTAAAACCTAGACAATAGTCACACCTAAATATTTGTTATGTGACCAATTGTTAGCAAAACGTCACAGTGAACAAAAAAACATGTGACCATTTAGGAACATTATGTCACTAAAAATATGTAATGGTTACTTTATACTACCAAATAAGTGTTTAGTTGTGACCATATACAATCAATAGTCACTTTAAGACATTTTTATGTGACTAAAAACTATGAAATAGTCACACTTCAAACTCTTTCTATATCAACGTTTATGAAACAGTCACACATATCAAAATTGTGTGTCTCTAAAACCTAAAAAATAGTCACACTAGATTATTAGTTATGTGACCAATTATTAGCAAAACATCACAGTGAACACGAACATCATGTCACCATTTGGGAAAATTTTGTCACTACAAAATAAAGAAGTGTTACAAAAAGGGTTTATGATGACATTATTCGATAAAATCATTGATCCAACAAGAAAAATCGCTAGTCTATAGTCACACTTTTTATCTGTGGTCACATTTTTTCGTATCATACGGTCACTGAAATTCAATGTCACTGTCTATGACCTAAAATGGCAAGACTTTTGGTCACGGATGGGACGAAAAAAAAAGTGTGACTAATCACTTACGGTCATACTTTTCTGGTGTGACCGATGATCATATTTGTACTAGTGAATCAGTCTTTGCCTCTCACTCTCAGCCATTCCTTTTTTAATCTCCACTCCATTGATTTCCTTTTAGCTTCTTCAAACAGACTTTCAACAACCCAGTTTTGTGGGAATAAATCCAATTCTTCTTGAAAATCCTTAGCTAACCTTTCATTTTCAGCAGCTGCTCTAGCATCTTCCACAAACTTATTCAGAGCTTCAGATTCTTCAGTATGAACGACCTGATGAATAGTTAGAGCAACATCAGTTTGAACTGGCTCTTCCGTTTGAACTAGCTCTTCAGTTTGATCACCCCTCATGGCTACCAGTGTTTGAGCTACATCATCAGTCTCATCTCTTAGCTGATTTTCCGGTTAAACTTCCGGAAATTGATCAGTTCCAAATATGGATATGTTACTCATTAAGCCTTTGTCAGGACCATATTTGAGCATCTTGTTCTCATACGATTCATCACACAAGTGCGGAAAACATGTGTGATGGTCGATTTGGGTTGGATTCGCCTCAACGATCACCCATGGGTGATCTCTAAAACTCAAAAACACACACTAACACCAAGAACACACACACAGGAGGCTCTCTTCGGTAGGCAAACCTTGATGCGTGCTCAATAGGGTTTTTCCAAGTAGTATTTATACTACTAGTGTGATGGAGACAAGGAGAATGTTTGAAACGACACAATCATTACCTAGAATTCAACAAAATATCCTAACAGTAAAAGAAGTTCGCTAAGCATTATATCAAGTTCGCTAGATATCAATAAGTCCTCTAACAAGTACGCTAGGTATTATCTAGTCCGCTAACAAGTACGCTAAGTATTGACAAGTCCGCTAACAAGTTCGCTAAGCACTAACACGTACGCTAGCAGAAGGTGAAGATCATTGACATCTCTATATTCTATTGTGATATGTTGGGCACATTACTTCTTGTACAAGATTTTTTCTGAGCACACCAACAAAGACCGCAAACCTGGATCATGAAAAGAAACGAACATTTGTAGTCTAGAAAGATGGACTACCGGATGCTGGTATTTATTTGTTTCCATTCATTGTTTGACTTTGTATAAGACCTACAACATATGTAGCAAATATGCGTTTATATTTTTCCTTGTTAGTGATGGCGAATCCTTGGGATAAGAAGGCAAAAGCTATGGCTGAGAGATGATGAGTATAAAAACATGCTTTGTGAAGAAACAACGACAACCGAAAAGCCAATTACATTGAAGCTTGGTGAAAAATGGAAAGGAAGGCAAGAACTTTCAGCCATTACAAGAAGTTGTAATTTATTTTTTAAGTGTTGTTATTTACGATATTGTTTGTGTAAAACTTTAATAGTTTTATAAAGGATTGTTTTGCTATATATATGAAACTGTGACTATAACTGTTTTACCGTCATGTATTCATGTATCATATGTGACTATATGGCAAATGTGAAAACTAATATTCAAAACTAATGTGACTAAACCTATAACAAAAGTGACACTTACAACTAATTAATGTGACTATAAAATGTTTCCCGTCTCAATTTTATTTGTTTAATGCCACTAAACGGTATGAAATAGTCACTCTATATTAACAACTATGTTATTATTAACATCATATAGTCACAATTTACGTAATTAATTGTGTCTAAAATACATAAACAGTCACATAGAAACTAAAAGGGTGACTAAAAGTGTGTTAGGGTGATGTATTTACGTAACATATGTTACTAAATGGGAATGTAATAACAAAAGGTTAAAAATAATGTGACTAAAGGTTAGCCAAAAATGACACTTATAAATAATTAATGTGATTAAAAAACAATTCTAGTCACATTTATATTTCTCTTATATGACTAAAAGGTATATAATGTTACTTTATATTAACGACTAGGTGTTTAATTGTGACAATTTTCCAACCAATAGTCACTTTAAGACATTTTTGTGTGACTAAAAACTATGAAATAGTCACACTTCAAACTATTTCCACATCAACTTTCATACTATGGTCACACATAACAAAATTGTATGTCTCTAAAACCTAGACAATAGTCACACCTAAATATTTGTTATGTGACCAATTGTTAGCAAAACGTCACAGTGAACAAAAAAACATGTGACCATTTAGGAACATTATGTCACTAAAAATATGTAATGGTTACTTTATACTACCAAATAAGTGTTTAGTTGTGACCATATACAATCAATAGTCACTTTAAGACATTTTTATGTGACTAAAAACTATGAAATAGTCACACTTCAAACTCTTTCTATATCAACGTTTATGAAACAGTCACACATATCAAAATTGTGTGTCTCTAAAACCTAAACAATAGTCACACTAGATTATTAGTTATGTGACCAATTATTAGCAAAACATCACAGTGAACACGAACATCATGTCACCATTTGGGAAAATTTTGTCACTACAAAATAAAGAAGTGTTACAAAAAGGGTTTATGATGACATTATTCGATAAAATCATTGATCCAACAAGAAAAATCGCTAGTCTATAGTCACACTTTTTATCTGTGGTCACATTTTTTCGTATCATACGGTCACTGAAATTCAATGTCACTGTCTATGACCTAAAATGGCAAGACTTTTGGTCACGGATGGGACGAAAAAAAAAGTGTGACTAATCACTTACGGTCATACTTTTCTGGTGTGACCGATGATCATATTTGTACTAGTGAATCAGTCTTTGCCTCTCACTCTCAGCCATTCCTTTTTTAATCTCCACTCCATTGATTTCCTTTTAGCTTCTTCAAACAGACTTTCAACAACCCAGTTTTGTGGGAATAAATCCAATTCTTCTTGAAAATCCTTAGCTAACCTTTCATTTTCAGCAGCTGCTCTAGCATCTTCCACAAACTTATTCAGAGCTTCAGATTCTTCAGTATGAACGACCTGATGAATAGTTAGAGCAACATCAGTTTGAACTGGCTCTTCCGTTTGAACTAGCTCTTCAGTTTGATCACCCCTCATGGCTACCAGTGTTTGAGCTACATCATCAGTCTCATCTCTTAGCTGATTTTCCGGTTAAACTTCCGGAAATTGATCAGTTCCAAATATGGATATGTTACTCATTAAGCCTTTGTCAGGACCATATTTGAGCATCTTGTTCTCATACGATTCATCACACAAGTGCGGAAAACATGTGTGATGGTCGATTTGGGTTGGATTCGCCTCAACGATCACCCATGGGTGATCTCTAAAACACAAAAACACACACTAACACCAAGAACACACACACAGGAGGCTCTCTTCGGTAGGCAAACCTTGATGCGTGCTCAATAGGGTTTTTCCAAGTAGTATTTATACTACTAGTGTGATGGAGACAAGGAGAATGTTTGAAACGACACAATCATTACCTAGAATTCAACAAAATATCCTAACAGTAAAAGAAGTTCGCTAAGCATTATATCAAGTTCGCTAGATATCAATAAGTCCTCTAACAAGTACGCTAGGTATTATCTAGTCCGCTAACAAGTACGCTAAGTATTGACAAGTCCGCTAACAAGTTCGCTAAGCACTAACACGTACGCTAGCAGAAGGTGAAGATCATTGACATCTCTATATTCTATTGTGATATGTTGGGCACATTACTTCTTGTACAAGATTTTTTCTGAGCACACCAACAAAGACCGCAAACCTGGATCATGAAAAGAAACGAACATTTGTATTCTAGAAAGATGGACTACCGGATGCTGGTATTTATTTGTTTCCATTCATTGTTTGACTTTGTATAAGACCTACAACATATGTAGCAAATATGCGTTTATATTTTTCCTTGTTAGTGATGGCGAATCCTTGGGATAAGAAGGCAAAAGCTATGGCTGAGAGATGATGAGTATAAAAACATGCTTTGTGAAGAAACAACGACAACCGAAAAGCCAATTACATTGAAGCTTGGTGAAAAATGGAAAGGAAGGCAAGAACTTTCAGCCATTACAAGAAGTTGTAATTTATTTTTTAAGTGTTGTTATTTACGATATTGTTTGTGTAAAACTTTAATAGTTTTATAAAGGATTGTTTTGCTATATATATGAAACTGTGACTATAACTGTTTTACCGTCATGTATTCATGTATCATATGTGACTATATGGCAAATGTGAAAACTAATATTCAAAACTAATGTGACTAAACCTATAACAAAAGTGACACTTACAACTAATTAATGTGACTATAAAATGTTTCCCGTCTCAATTTTATTTGTTTAATGCCACTAAACGGTATGAAATAGTCACTCTATATTAACAACTATGTTATTATTAACATCATATAGTCACAATTTACGTAATTAATTGTGTCTAAAATACATAAACAGTCACATAGAAACTAAAAGGGTGACTAAAAGTGTGTTAGGGTGATGTATTTACGTAACATATGTTACTAAATGGGAATGTAATAACAAAAGGTTAAAAATAATGTGACTAAAGGTTAGCCAAAAATGACACTTATAAATAATTAATGTGATTATAAAACAATTCTAGTCACATTTATATTTCTCTTATATGACTAAAAGGTATATAATGTTACTTTATATTAACGACTAGGTGTTTAATTGTGACAATTTTCCAACCAATAGTCACTTTAAGACATTTTTGTGTGACTAAAAACTATGAAATAGTCACACTTCAAACTATTTCCACATCAACTTTCATACTATGGTCACACATAACAAAATTGTATGTCTCTAAAACCTAGACAATAGTCACACCTAAATATTTGTTATGTGACCAATTGTTAGCAAAACGTCACAGTGAACAAAAAAACATGTGACCATTTAGGAACATTATGTCACTAAAAATATGTAATGGTTACTTTATACTACCAAATAAGTGTTTAGTTGTGACCATATACAATCAATAGTCACTTTAAGACATTTTTATGTGACTAAAAACTATGAAATAGTAACACTTCAAACTCTTTCTATATCAACGTTTATGAAACAGTCACACATATCAAAATTGTGTGTCTCTAAAACCTAAACAATAGTCACACTAGATTATTAGTTATGTGACCAATTATTAGCAAAACATCACAGTGAACACGAACATCATGTCACCATTTGGGAAAATTTTGTCACTACAAAATAAAGAAGTGTTACAAAAAGGGTTTATGATGACATTATTCGATAAAATCATTGATCCAACAAGAAAAATCGCTAGTCTATAGTCACACTTTTTATCTGTGGTCACATTTTTTCGTATCATACGGTCACTGAAATTCAATGTCACTGTCTATGACCTAAAATGGCAAGACTTTTGGTCACGGATGGGACGAAAAAAAAAGTGTGACTAATCACTTACGGTCATACTTTTCTGGTGTGACCGATGATCATATTTGTACTAGTGAATCAGTCTTTGCCTCTCACTCTCAGCCATTCCTTTTTTAATCTCCACTCCATTGATTTCCTTTTAGCTTCTTCAAACAGAATTTCAACAACCCAGTTTTGTGGGAATAAATCCAATTCTTCTTGAAAATCCTTAGCTAACCTTTCATTTTCAGCAGCTGCTCTAGCATCTTCCACAAACTTATTCAGAGCTTCAGATTCTTCAGTATGAACGACCTGATGAATAGTTAGAGCAACATCAGTTTGAACTGGCTCTTCCGTTTGAACTAGCTCTTCAGTTTGATCACCCCTCATGGCTACCAGTGTTTGAGCTACATCATCAGTCTCATCTCTTAGCTGATTTTCCGGTTAAACTTCCGGAAATTGATCAGTTCCAAATATGGATATGTTACTCATTAAGCCTTTGTCAGGACCATATTTGAGCATCTTGTTCTCATACGATTCATCACACAAGTGCGGAAAACATGTGTGATGGTCGATTTGGGTTGGATTCGCCTCAACGATCACCCATGGGTGATCTCTAAAACTCAAAAACACACACTAACACCAAGAACACACACACAGGAGGCTCTCTTCGGTAGGCAAACCTTGATGCATGCTCAATAGGGTTTTTCCAAGTAGTATTTATACTACTAGTGTGATGGAGACAAGGAGAATGTTTGAAACGACACAATCATTACCTAGAATTCAACAAAATATCCTAACAGTAAAAGAAGTTCGCTAAGCATTATATCAAGTTCGCTAGATATCAATAAGTCCTCTAACAAGTACGCTAGGTATTATCTAGTCCGCTAACAAGTACGCTAAGTATTGACAAGTCCGCTAACAAGTTCGCTAAGCACTAACACGTACGCTAGTAAGTGCGCTAAGCATAAACAAGTTCGCTAACTAGTACGCTAAGCATTAACAAGTCCGCTAACATAAACAAATACGCTAACAAGTTCGTTACTAACTAATGAAGTACGCTAGGAACATTAATAAATACTCTAAGCAAACAAGTACGTTAGGAATAGACAAGTCCGCTAAGATAACATTTAAACAAGTACGCTAAGAGCAAGCAATCAAGTCCGTTAAGAGCATGAGTAACAAGTACGCTAAGAAGCAAAACAAGTTCGTTAACAATTACACAAAGATCTCCAAGTACATATCAAAAGAGAATTACAAAACAAAGTATCAATTACAATGATAAGACAAAAATAAGTTTGTGTTGCTAACAAAAAGGTTCTAACAATTCCACCCTTGTTGGCAATGCAAACTCGAGAGCTTCAAGCATCTTGACCTGTTAGCTTCAGCAGGAATCTCCAGTTCTCTCTGGCTGCAGGTCTGTCTTTGTCAGAAAGTACGTGAATACCCATGTCATACAGCCTAAAGAGATCTTGCCATACGAGCTTCTTCAAGTCATTAAAGTTATTCAGCTCAACCAATCTTCTTGCCCCATCAAGAATGACACTTGAGCCATGCTCTTCAATTAACCAACAAGTTGCATTTCTCAGAAGTTCAGAATTTAGAGTGAGTCGACCTAATCTAGCTAGCCTTTCACACCACCAGTTTAAGAATATTAAGAAGTAGTTGGCATCATAGCATTCATAGGGTCTCAACTAAACAGGTATTGTCCGCATCTTCTCATAATACATTACCTTCAAGTATGATCGAGAGAGAAGACGGAGTTCTATAGCAGCAAATAATCTGATATCTTCAGCACCACTTCTCTCAATCACTAACTCATGAGTCATCCCGTTATAATACCAACTTATCATAGGAGCATTCTTCTGGTTTCCCGGGATAGTCTTTGCCTTCATTTCCTTTCCAACATCCTTGAACATTCCACGGTGAGGAGCACAAAGCCTTCTCTTCTCTTCTGCCAACTGAGCTTTTCTCTCTGCTTCTGGATTTTGATTGAATCTTTTATCATCATAAGCAGATTGGATCAACGCAGCAGCCCTTATACCTTTTGGATGGTTAGTATGATTCACCAGGTCCAGGTACTTGAGCTGTTTTAGTTCCCAGGAGAATAGGCTAGTGAGAGCTTTGAAGTCTCCAAATATTTGGACAAAGCCGTTTCTCCTCTTCACCATGAATGCATCAAAGGCTTCATCATATTTCCATCCTAAGATCTTCATCCCATGATTGACGTTAGGGTTGCTAGGCATCTTCCTCAGGTTCTTGGCAGCAAATAATTGCATAGCCTTCAAGTTAGGAGTTAGCTTATCCCATTCGTCATAGATTTGGGGAGTATCTTTTCTTTTAAGAGCTTCAGCCCGTTCCTCTTCAATAATTCTGATTTGTTCCAACTTCGCCAACCGCTCTGTCTTCCGATACTCCCACACAAACTTCCGGAGACCAGGTAGTCTCTTCCTGTAGTAAGCCTTTTTGTCGATGTTTTTGAACTTACAGAAGTTGCGGAGTGCTTCAGAATTCATACTGTTGGTAGTGGAAATAATATAAGCTTCAGAGTCGGGAGGATCAATAGACGAGCTCTATGGAGGAGAAATGAAAGTATTGCCGATGTCAAGGGTGAGATCCGAGAGATGATCACGGATAGGAAGGAAATCCACAGTTTTGTTCGTGTCGGCAAAGATATCAGCAAGGATTTCAGAATGTGCTTCAACTGTTTGATTTTGAGGCAGGTGAGAATTCAACCTCTCCTCGTCGGTGTATAACATGGTCAACTCAGCTTCAGTTAAACTCATCAGATATTTCAAAGAGAAGTTGTTTTTCATCAGACTTCTGACCATGTTGGCTGTAACAGAATTGTCATCAGCATCAACATCAGTTCCCTCTAGATTTGTGACAACGCGGATTAATGGTTCATCTGTTCTGATTGCTTCCGAACGTTCTGGCAACGTGCTCGATCCTTTTGCATACATAATAGCAGGAGGATGATTAGATTCATATCGCTTCAGTGTTGCTGCCTTTTCTTCACGAAGTCTGTTTTGTTCACTTAGAGCTTCATCAATGAGTATTCTACGAGATCTTTCTTTCTCAGCTTCCCTTCTACTATGCTCTTCAGCAAGTTCTTCTGGAGTTAAAATTCTCTTTCCTCTATCCTCAGTAGAAGGACCAGGTTGTTCTATAACCGCAGGCTCTTGAGTCGCAGTCAGAGTTGGTTCATCTTCAGCTTCAGACTCAGAGGAGAAGTGAATAAAGGAGGCTTCAAAGATCTGATCACGGAGGCTTTGCTCAGTAGAAACTTCAGGAACAGTTTGACTTATAGAATCTTGGCCAGTACTGGATTCTAAGTTGATGATATTTGCATCTGCAGGAACAGCACTTGGAACATGGGGAGCTATATCCAGTGCAGAAGCTTTAGCTGAGGACTCCAATAGTTCAGAAAGTGAAACCTGTACATATATTCATCCACCTCCTTCTTCACTTGAATTGGAGTGGGAAATAGAGGTTCCATTTCATCATCTTCACTCTCAATCTGATCTAAATCAATGTAATTCAGAGGATTGGCTTCATTCATGAGCACATGCATACGTTCTTGTAGCTCATTCATGTCGTATTCATCTCCAAAATCTACAGTGTATGGATGTTCCTCATATGTGACTTCACCGGTATCATCTTCAATTGACTCAATCAGAATTCCACAAGAATTTCTTCTCAAGTATATCTTCTCTGCGTAGTATTCCCTGAAGTTGGCCATTGCAAAATCTATAAAAGGCCGGGTCAACATGCATGTGATGGACTCCTTCAGTTACTGGAACAAGAGCAGTGGATGTCTCGGTTGTAGTCAGAATAGAGGGCTCCAGAGAGAGTTGAAGGTCTGAACTAGATGCACCAGCAGCCTCTACATTAGGAGTTCCCTCAATAGCAAGTATCCTGGCTGCCTGAGAAAATCTTGGGAGTTTCAGGTTTTCAGGCACAGGAGCCAGCTTCTTGATTGCTTCCAAGGTTTCATCTACAGGTTCATCACAAAGAAGACTGTTGATGAATGATTCATCGTCGTCTGAAGAGTTTGTTAGAGCATATTCCTATGCTAACGTTGTGTCTCGTGTATTGTATCTAGTCAAGAGCTTCTGTGTGAGTCAGTTAGTCATCTGGCCGGATCACATGATCCGCCGGACCAGTTGATACGGCGGACCAGGTGGTCTGCTGGTGATCCGCTGACTTATGACTAAGTAACTATAAATAGCTTGTTAGAGAGAGTGCTTACCAGTTCTGTCATTTGCAACATCTTAACTGTGTGTAAACTGAGTGTGTTTCTCTCTCTACATTGTATTCTCTTAGTGAATCAATAAAGCAAAGCTTTATTTACTTATTGTTGTTATCCAATTACTGAATCATGCTGTAGTAAGATCGAATCGTGCTTTTACAAGTGGTATCAGAGCATTCCAGGTTGCTCTACTGCTGTGATTTGGTAAATAGTTCGTGTTAGAGAGAGTTAATTAGTTCTGTCATTTTGCAACATCTTAACTGTGTGTAAACTCAGTGTGTTTCTCTCTCTACATTGTATTCTCTAAGTGAATCAATAAAGCAAAGCTTTATTTACTTCTTGTTGATTATCCAATTACTGAATCATGCTATAGTAAGATCGAATCGTGCTTTTACAAGTGGTATCAGAGCGTGTATTGTATCTAGTCAAGAGCTTCTGTGTGAGTCAGTTAGTCATCTGGCCGGATCACATGATCCGCCGGACCAGTTGATACGGCGGACCAGGTGGTCTGCTGGTGATCCGCTGACTTATGACTAAGTAACTATAAATAGCTTGTTAGAGAGAGTGCTTACCAGTTCTGTCATTTGCAACATCTTAACTGTGTGTAAACTGAGTGTGTTTCTCTCTCTACATTGTATTCTCTTAGTGAATCAATAAAGCAAAGCTTTATTTACTTCTTGTTGTTATCCAATTACTGAATCATGCTGTAGTAAGATCGAATCGTGCTTTTACAGAGTTCAGACC
>JBCNJP010004279.1:0-20000 GCA_039602395.1 Deinandra increscens subsp. villosa
TTTTCCGAGCCTCCGCTTGTCACGAGTGGGGCGCGGGTCCTTGAAATTATAAAATCCTTCCCCAAAGGGACGTCGTGTGGTAGGGATGGATTGCGTGCCCAGCACCTTATGGATAGCTTGTGTGGGGATGGATTGCGTGCCCAGCACCTTATGGACGCTATTACCACGGTCGTTAACTTGTGGCTTGCGGGGCGGTGTCCGGTCGGCTTATCAGAATTTGTTGCTTCGGCCCCCTAACGCCGCTCCTTAAGCCTGATAATGAGATTCGCCCTATTGTTGTTGGCACTATCTGGAGGCGGCTGGTCTCCAAGGTCGCGATGCAGGGGGTTTGTAAAGAAATGGCCAAATACCTTGGTGATTTCTAGTTTGGGGTTGGGGTATCGGGTGGCGCTGAAGCTATTCTCCATAGCGTTAACCGCCTCGTGGAGGAACGACATCATGATGGAGGGCTCGCTATGCTTACGGTCGATTTCACCAATGCCTTCAACCTGGTTGATCGGTCGTCCCTTCTTCGTGAGGTCAGGCTTAGGTGCCCGTCCATTTCACCTTGGGTTGGCTTCTTATACGGGCAGCTTGCCCGCTTATACCTGGGGGATGATCATATATGGGCCACTACTGGGGTTCAGCAGGGTGACCCATTGGGGCCCCTCCTGTTTGCCCTCGTCCTTCACCCGCTTGTGCATCATATCCGTGACCAATGTCACCTGCTGCTCCATGCCTGGTATCTTGACGATGGAACGATTATTGGGGATACTGGGGAGGTGGCTAAGGCCCTCGGGATCATCAACGAGGGGGCCGTCGTTGGGATTGACCCTTAATATTCGGAAGACGAAACTCTTTTGGCCATCCTGTGATGGCGAGAAAATTCGGCCGGGCCTCTTCCCTGCTGACATTAGCCGACCCACCAAGGGGGTGAAGCTCCTTGGTGGGGCTGTTAGTCTGGATGGCCAGTTTATTCAGGGGCTGGCTGCGAGGAGGGCCTCTAATGCTGCTGATCTTATGCGCCTCCTCCCTACGCTTGACAACCCACAATGTGAACTCCTTCTGCTTCGTTCATGCATGGGGCTCGCCAAGCTTCTATTTGGCCTAAGAACTTGCCCCCTACTCATATGATGGCCGCAGCGGTTGGTTTTGATAAGGATTTGCGGGCGGCCGTCGAGGACATTGTCGTGTGTGGGGGTCCCTTCTTTGGGGACTTGCAATGGCGACTTGCCTCTTTGCCGACTCGGCATGGGGGTCTGGGGGTTTATTCGGCGGTCGAGGCGACGTCGTACGCTTTTGTGGCTTCGCGCGCCCAAACTTGGACTCTGCAAGACCATATTCTACGGGGGTGGGGGGGTTGTGGTATGGGCCCTGACTACGAGAATGCGCTGGCTGGTCTCCATGACATTATTCCGGGCTTTGATCTGAGCGGTTTCACCAATAAGGACACCGCCCCACCAAAAGCCTAACACGTTTTGGCGAATGCCCTCTTTGGTAAAAGCATGCTCGAGATGGAAGCAACTTTTGAGATGACAGTCAGGCAAAAGGCCGTTTGGGAATGCCTCCGACAACCACATGCGCAAGATTTCCTCCATGCTCTCCCTATTGATGGGTTGGGGCAACACATGTCGCCTGTCGAATACCGGGCCATTCTCAAATATCGCCTCATGGTTCCCCTGTTCCCTGTGGATGAAAAATGCCCCGTGTGCAACAAGGCATGTTTGGATTCGTTCGGGGAGCATGCTGTCCACTGCAAAGAGCTCCCAGGGTTTAAATATCGACATGATGTGGTTCGTGACGTTCTGTTTGACATCTTCAGGCGGGCTGGGATCTCGGCCAGGAAAGAAGCTCCTGTTAACTTCCTGTCTGACCCCCTGGATGGGCGCTCAACTCTCCGGCCGGCCGACATACTTGTTTTTGGGTGGCAGAATGGGAAACACGCTTGTGTTGATTTAACAGGGGTTTCCCCTCTTGTGGGGCTGAGGGCCAGCACCTTCACAGCGGGTCAAGCGGTGTCCAGAGCAGCTGCTGGAAAGGTTAACAAACATGAGAAAGCGTGCATTAAAAATCAACATGTGTTTGTTCCTTTCGCTTTCGATACATTCGGCCATCTAGAGACAGAGGCGGTGGCCATGTTGAACCGGATCCAAAAAGTCATGCGCGGGAATAGTGCGGGCTCTAGATTGAAGAATGTTATTTTTATACGGCTAGGGTTTGCTATTCAAAAGGGGTTGGCGGCGCAGCTTGTTGCCCGCCTTCCCTGCGTATTGTCTTAAGTCGTGTATGTTACTCACGTGTTATAAAAGAAACATAATTAGTTAAAGCATTAAACATTTAAGGGTGGGCTCGTTGAACTCACCTTATCTCTTTATTCAGTTATTCAGACAAAATCTCCGATATGGTCCATAATTAACCTAATCGCGTATCGGACCGCATAAATGCAAGGTTATTATATTTATATCTTATTATCTTTAATAACATTTTAATGGGGTTTATCTCTTTTAAGTCCAAAATGCCCTTATAAGCATAATAACCTTTTTATTGATAATATGAAGACGCGTATTCCTATAAGTAAACGATCACCCCGGGATCGCCCAGTGAGGTATGCCAAGTCCCAGTTGGGATATATGCGACACCCTCGCTTTGCCAGAACCCCAGTGTATAGGCGCCTACCCTTCTGGTCCGCATACGAACTTCTAAGTATCCAATAACTTGGTATTTCTAATACTTAATTATTTATCATATTTAAACTCATATATACTTAATATATATATATATATATATATATATATTTATAAGCATGTTATAAGGCCAAAAATCAAGTCCCCATACCCTCCGGATTATTTTATATTAATTATCTATATTTAGAAACCCTAATTTTGCGTATTTCTCGTTTTATTATCAAAACTCATTTTTATTTCAAACCAACTTAGGGTATTATCCATTATAAAATTTTATAATATGATTTAAAATATCAAAACTTATTCAACACTGTTTACTCAATTTGGGCAAAACAACGTTATGAAAACCCTAATTTTGACCCATTAACAAAACCTTTACCAAACATTTTCCAATTGTGAAATAAACTTAGGGCTTTATTAAAACATATTATTTTAGGGTTACCTACAAAAATTGAGACCCTAATTCCCACCCAATTACCCAATTTCCCAATTTTTATAAAACAAGCTCAGGAACCCTAATTTTAACACATTTTTAGATATCATGCTTAGAGATCGATTTAGCCAAAACTGAAAGAGGTTATTTTAAATCATACCTATGAGAGCTTGACTGCAAATTTTCAGCTTCTAGTTCCTCCTGTGCAGCTCGAATTTGGCCGATGAAGTTTCTGGGTCAGAATAGGGTTTTTAGGATGAAGAATCAGTGAATTGGTGAGGATTATGGAGTGTTATAGCCTCTATTTATACTCTTGTGGTTCGTATATGAAGCCTCCAGATGGCCATGGTGATAATCCAACCAAAAACAACATGTAGGTGAAGAAAAGTGGGCTGTAAGTTATGGATACGTGGAAAAAACGGACCAAAACCTAATCTGGTACAGACGAAGCCTTCGCGGACCGCGAAGGTTCTTGGGTTCACGGCTCACGGTACGCGAGCCCATGGGTTCCGGCAATATTTCACAAATTTACACTTTCAGCCCTTCTAGTCCTCTTTTATGCATTCTAGCCCCCTGAACTTCTAACATTTTATCATTTTATGTACCATAACATTATGGGACATATTTCTAATGTTTTCTATGGTTTCTAAGACTCTGAATATGTTCTATAATATATATATATATATATATACATATATATAGTTATATATATTTATTTATATATTATTGCTAAATTACATTTTAGCCCCTTAAACTTTATAATACTTATTATTTCATGTTATAAATCACATTAGAACATACTTTTAATAACTTCTAAGCCTTTGGATACTTATAATGATAATTATAAACACGTACTTTGCCCGAATATGTACGTTTTATAACTACCTTTTTGATGTCCAAACATATTTTTACTTTATAATTCACATATTTAACTATTAACACGCGTATTCACAAGTATATTTCTATTTTCTTAATATTTATCTATGTTTATAGAAATTCGGGATGTTACAGTGTCGTTCACCGCTATCACCATCAGCGCCGCCGTAACCACTGATCCTCCACCAAATCCCACATAGTTAACCAGGTTCCGTTTTCTTATTTCCTTTAGGTTAATTGTAGGCTTGCATTGAAAAGCAAGTTTTCGTTAGGTTTTGTTAGTTGTTGATGCACACGATATGTATATACTATTGCATGCAAGAATGACCTTTAAATTTATAAACCTAACTAATCTTGTTACTACGCATGCATATATAGGAAAGCGTACCTATCATATGGTAGCACTAGAATGACTCAGGGTTGACCTAAAGAAGCAATGGTGTAATCATATTAAGCCTAGTTAATATCATTAAGATTCTGTCACAATTCCTAATGACTAGTAGTAATGAAATAAGGTAGAAATGATTAAAATGTAAGCAGATATGAAAACTTAATAATAAAAATAGATATCATCTAAGACTGATCACTATTTCAGCATTACCCAAACCTGACATTGACGCATCGTAACTTAACTATCTAAAGGAAACAAAGTCGCTAGACAATGATTCTACAATTATTACCACAACCATAATGAAGTATCCATGAATTAATGTCTTAGTTATAAGGCACTAAACATATGACCTAAGACCTAGGATCATTGAGCAATCCTATTCTGACTAATCATGATGGAATAGCAAGATATAACCCATTCACATACCATCACATATGCACTAAACCTAGTCACTTCACTAATCCTTTAACCCAAGACATGGAAGCTAAGGTTCATGAATTACTATAGAGACATACTTCAACAAAATTGACTATTGAACATGCACTATCACCATTTCCTATCTAGGCTCGTTAGAGTTTCTAAACACATACTGGAATCGTCAGATAACAACTAAAATATAGTATTGAATCAACAAGCAGAATACGTCTATCCTACTAATCAAACTATATACTACTAGGAATGGATCAAACACAACATTCAACAACTCATTTCTGATATGCAAAAGGAATCATAAACATTATACTCAAATCATCATGTCATACGATAGATCAACGCCAAATCATAGGTAAACACTTAAAAATTCACATTATCTTAGACAATATCAAGAGAGTTAGCCTCTCATCATAGCTAAAGTAACTATTACAACAGAAATATAAGTAAACATCATAATTAAAGCAAACTGAGGGTAAACAATGTTGAAATCTTCGACTTTGACGATTACACGAACGATCTGGCACCTTGTTACACCTTCAATGGCTTCAATCTTCAACTTCAGAACTGTAAGCTACTCCGGAATACGTAACAATCGTCTCTGGTCTCTCTAACCTCTCTAGAGCTTCAAATGAATTAAATAGCCTTGTATTTATAGTTTTCATTTACGATTTTGAAAACCGGTCGTAACGGGTCGTTTCACAGAAATGGGTCGTGAGCGCCGCCATAAATCTACGATTAAGGGTTTCTGGAAATGATCCTGTAACGAGCCGTGACAGGAAAACGGGTCGTGACGTGGAGAATAAGTCACATCTCCGAATCTTGTGCAATTCTTCTGAAGACCTCTTAAAATCCAAAATTGTCACGTAGGCCCCCTCTAGTTACCTGTTTATAACAATTCATAGCAAACAAGGGTAAAATTTACCAAAATAACGTATAAACTACCAACAAGTGCGGGCGTTTAACTAATAAAAAGATGTGTACTTTAGAGCACATCAAACATCCCCCCACTTAGACTTTGCTCGTCCTTGAGCAAACCTCTAACTACAACATTACCTTTCCTAACAAAGCTTCTGAAATGAAGTGATGGTTGATGGTTACAACTCTAAACGATTAGAGACACAAAGGCATAACTAGTCACATGTGTTTGCATTCTCAAAATAGACTAAACAAAATAAGTTTTAAAATGTGAAAAGCATGGACGACAAACACCGGACTTCTTTCCTTAGGATTATTGCTTAACAATCAACTAGACTATCTGACAATGTACACTCCACTCAAGCTTTATATATGGATAACTATTAAATAATGTACTAGTCTTTATAGTGCTCTCGATTTGCTTACCATGGACTTTCCTTACAATAGGCTTGACAACCGTTCATAATTTAACTAACATCATATACTAACTTATAAATCAAGAGGACTTTGGCTAAGGTTGTAGTTGGTTAAGGGAATGGAGTTGGATAAAAAGGGTATAAAATTGGGTGCACAAGATCTGGTATCTATATGTGAAGCTCTAACTTTAATAATCGAAGAAGAATCTTTAAACTCATAGATTCTCTTCTAACCATAAGTACATATATATATATATATATATATATATATATATATATAGGGGATGAACCGGTTGAAAACCCACTTTAACTGTGAAAACCCTAACCTCCCATTTAAAAACCAAAAAAAAAGAACTAGATTGTTCTAAAACGCATTTCTAGTTAGGGTCTAAAAGATGGTTAAGAAAGAATGGTTAGTTTTTTTTTAAATCCGAAAAAATAAATATTTTTTTCGTTCTCGGAAAATACATATGTAAAAAAAATATCTGGGCGAAATACATATGTAAACAAGGGAAAAAAAATTTAAAAAAAAAATTATAAAAAAATCCACTTGATGTTTTTTTTTTCACCAAAAGTAATAAAATTGAATGTAGAATCCATCTCAAAAATAAAAACAATTTTCTTTTCGTTTTTACATATGTAAAAAAAGGGTTTTCAAGGTTAAAGTGGGTTTTCACTCTATATGTTAGAACACAATGTAAATGTAACGGAAAACAGTCAAGTATTAGAAGAAAATAAAAGATATATCCTCAAAATAGAGTGGATATGAAAACTGAAAGGGTAAGATTATATATCCTCAAAAGAGAAAGGATCTCATTCATAAGGTACTTTTCAAATCAACCTTCAAAAACTGAAAGGGTAAGCACAACTTTATATAAAAGAATTGAAGCTGGAAAAAGAATGTTCAGAAGACAAGCTCAACTGGATATTCTACTAGCCAAAGACTCTGACATTTCTTTACTATTCCTAACAAAACTAAATGAAAACATTCCTCCTGGAGTTTCATGGAAGGATCTGGAACAACTTTTCTTGGCCAAGTCCCTGGCATCTACTTCATAGACCACTCTAAAGAAAGAAGATTCTTTAGACTTTGTTTATCTTAGAGAAATGCAAGACAAATAACAGTGGAGCCAAGGAAGTTATTAAAACAGGAATTGAAGCTTTAATGAAAGAGAGGACAATCTTTCGCACCCTGCTGGAAGAATGCTTTAAAGATTACAATTTTGAAATTAACTCACTCACTGGTAGGGTAAAGATTAGAAAAGACCTGTAAATCCCTGTTTGTGATCCCTGTAAAATGATCAATGAGAATGATCTATGCACTTATTTTCTCTTTTCATTTATTTTCTTCAAATACTTTGGGGGAGATTGTTAGAACACAATGTAAATGTAACGGAAAACAGTCAAGTATTAGAAGAAAAGAAAAGATATATCCTTAAAAGAGAAAGGATATGAAAATCTATACAATTTACAGATTTTTGTATTCATACAGAACTACTCCGGAATTTCCGAAGTAGTTCTGTACAGACTAGATTCTACAGAAATCCTCATTTCTATAGAAGGCTTTCAATGGGAAGCATTACTAGTCTTCAAAGAAGAGTCCTGAAGGAAGTCTGTACTATCAAAAGATAAAGTTTACGAGAAGAACAATTCTGCCTTTGTGTGAAGAACAAGTAAAAGTGAATACCAACTTGACATTTAACACGAAAGTAGTTGAAAACAGTTGAAAAGAGATAAATTGAATATCCTTAATTTATCTCTATATACTCTGACACACTCCAAATTCAACCGTCCTCAACCACATTATTCGCTTGCAACTTGCCACTACTTCCTATAAATAGCAAGCGGACTTCACCAAAGACTGCAAGACAACAAGCACACAATTCACAAGCTTCTCAAAGCAATTACAACTTACTCCCATAGAAAAGTTCTTTCTGTTGATATATTGTTATACTATAAACTCGTGTAAACCATTATTTACATTTGAGATATACAGAAAACCCCTTTTTATGAATTGTTGTCTTCCAATTTGATTTACTTTCCGCAACTTGTTCATCTTGTTTAAATCAAATTGTGCCAATATTGTTAAAAAAACCCTCACGGGACCCAACACTATACTTTCCCTATATATATATATATATATATATATATATATATATATATGTGTGTGTGTATGTGTGTGTGTGTGTGTGCGTGTGTTTGTATATTTTTTACTCATCGGCATATCATGTCTTCTAGTAGTATTTCTATCTTTTGCCGGGATTATTCTATTAAGATACTAAACCAGATAGTTTCCAAAAAATAAAGGGTATAAACGAAAAATATGCTAAGGCTAATGGTTAAATAAGGTAATCAAATGAAAAGGAAAATAAGGCTCAACAGGGGAAGACTAAGGGTAATTTGGGTAATTGGCATAGAAATATAGATGAGAATAACTTGAAGGTTTAACAAAAGGTTATCCTAGGGTTTTTCCTCTATCATATTTGCTTGTTTTGTAAGTTGTAGTCCCGTAACGTATAGAAATGTCAAGTTCTAGAAGTAGGTCACATGTGGCACACTCTAATATTATTCAAGAATAAAACCAAAGTTCCTATTGAGTAGAAAGCTTGTTTAAGGATAAAAAAAATCTCACAATAGAAATGGAATGGAAAAAGGGCTTAAGTTTGGTTGATTATCTAGGCTTCCTCTCTTGTACACGCACACTGGAATTGTTGTCTAAGTTTTATAAGGTCTAATCTATCTTAATTAGGGCAACTTAGGACTTGGTTATGCATAAGTGTCTAATATACATGCCTATAGTTATATAGTAATGGATGGAAGGTGGAAAAAGCTTTGTTTTGGTCCAGCATACAGAGTTAATAAGTTTACTTAAGACTTGCAAAATCAGTTGATAGCTTAATTTTTAGCAGTGACAAAAGTTTAGCATGAAAAAAATTGAAAATTTTGACAAATTTTAGTCATTTCCGCAATAAAACATGCGAACTATAGGCGAGTCTCCCATCCCCCCACTTAAAATCATACATTATTCTCAATGTACTTGAGAACACTGGAAAACCTAAGATAAAAAGGAATAGAAAAGATGAGCCTGACTGCTAGCGGAATGTAGATAATAGCTTTCTTAATTAACTCCAATGGTTGACTTCTCATTCGTTTGTGTACCAGTTCCTTTGTCTTGAATTGATGCTACTTACAAGACTTAGAAAAAAACATCACACGCAACAAGAAAATAAAAGTATTACCCAAAATAAAAATAAACATAAAATAAAACAGTCCATTCATTCTATCCATAATAATTATCGAGCCATAATCAATAGATGTCAGAATAAACAATCCAAAAACAGAATCACAAATGAAGTCTAAATAATCAGATAGATAGATAATAATATAGATAAATCATAAAGGCTTCATTTATCACTGGATGGTGGGTCCTCTTAGTTCACTTTCAGATTCAGGCGAATCTGGGTGACAGATTTTCCATAGCTTCATTAAAAGGGATATTGTGATATGTAGGTGAAGGCGGAGTGACATTTGCATTAGGCATCGTGATCATCAAATCATCGATCCGATGCTTGAGACCTCTTAAGTGTAAAACCACAGTATCAAGCTTATCTTGGAGTTCCAAGACAGTATTGGTTAGCTTCCTATATTCAGCGAACACGTCCTTCTCCATCTTGTCCAAATGCTTGCACAAATTGACAAATGTAGCTCATACTTCAAAGCTTTTATCTTTTCTTTCCATTGGCTGCACTTTACACGGCCTACCTCTTCTTCTATTCGAAGGACCAGCCTTGTTGTCAAAGCTCTTCACAGGCGTGACATCAGTCATTGGACGTTTGCCACACATCTAATCAAACCAAATACTACTAGGAATGGATCAAACACAACATTCAACAACTCATTTCTGATATGCAAAACAAATTATACTCAAATCCTCATGCATACGGTAGATCAACGTCAAATCATAGGTAAACACTGAAATAGATCACATTGTCTTAGACAATATCAAGAGAGTTAGCCTTTCATGATAGCTAATTAAAGTAACTATTACAGCAGAAATATAAGTAAACATCGTAATTAAAGCAAACCGAGGGTAAACAATGGTGAAATCATCCGCTTCAACGATTACACGAACGATCTGGCACCTTGGTACACCTTCAATGGCTTCAATCTTCAACTTCAGAACTGTAAACTGCTCCTGAATACGTAACAATCGTCTTTGGTCTCTCTAACCTCTCTAGAGCTTCAAATGAATGAAATAGACGGGTATTTATTGTTTTCATTTAGGGTTTCGTAAACCGGTCGTAACGGGTCATTTCACAGAAATGGGCCGTGAGCGCCACTATAAATCTAAGATTTAGGGTTTCTAGAAATGATCCTGTAATGGCCCGTGACAGGAAAATGGGTCATGACGTGGAGAATAAGTCAAATCTCCGAATCTTTGCAATTTCTTCTCAAAACCTCTTAAAATCCATAATTGTCACTTTAGCCCCCTCTAGTTACCTGTTTATAACAATTCATAGCAAACAAGGGTAAAATTGACCAAAATAAAGCATAATTTACCAACAAGTGCGGGCGTTTAACTAATAAAAATATGTCTACTTTAGAGGACATCAATTGTACTGACCGGAATATTGCTGATGATCCGATTAGAATGGTATAGAAATTCAAGATTGGGGATGGAAGGATCGGTGATAACCGATTAAGCTGTTTTCTGAATTGGTTTGGGCGGCGTACTGCCGATTTTGTAGGAACTGGATATAAGCGGTACGCCAGATGAATTCTAGGGTTTTTGTGAGCAATTGGGGAGCGTACCGCCAATATTCATGAGTTTCTGTTAAGCGGTATGCCCACCTTGAGAGAACCAGAAATTTTAGTTTTTGTTTTAATTTTATTTTATTTCTAATTTGGTTTTAATTTTCTTTTATTTTCTTTTAGTTTGTTTAAAATTTTTGAAAAATAATACAAAACATAAAAAATCACAAAAAATTTTCAGCCATTTTTCGAATTGTAAAATCAGAGACGATCACTCGCCCCCATTAGTATTATTGTTATTAAGAAGCACGAAAAGAACTACACGACGCATGACCTTGAGCTTGGTGCGGTCGTGTTTGCTCTTAAAATTTGGAGGCATTACCTTTACGGTACCGAGTGTGTGGTTTATACCGACCACAAAAGCCTCCAACATATCTTCGATCAAAGGGATCTCAACATGCGCCAACGTCGATGGATCGAACTCTTAAATGACTACGACTGCGAGATTCGTTATCATCCTGGGAAGGCGAATGTCGTGGTCGATGCCTTAAGTCGAAAAGAGCATCTCAAGTTGGTTCTATTCCAGAGTTCCCATCATATGACCAATCTCAAAGCTCGCATTCTGGTAGCTCAACGCGCTTCGGTTGATGAGGGAAACTTGCATAACGAATTATCTTATGGTGCTGAGCTCCAATTTGA
The DNA here is from genome assembly GCA_039602395.1 of Deinandra increscens subsp. villosa. Taxonomy (NCBI): domain Eukaryota; kingdom Viridiplantae; phylum Streptophyta; class Magnoliopsida; order Asterales; family Asteraceae; genus Deinandra; species Deinandra increscens. The sequence goes on from JBCNJP010004279.1 coordinate 11,578, forward strand.
GACCAAGTCTGATGGCCTTCTTTATTTCTTGGATCGTCTCTGGATTCCCGATCGAGACGATCTTCGGGCGATTATCATGAACGAGGCACATAAGTCTCGTTATTCCATTCACCCTGGGTCTGATAAGATGTATCTCGATCTACGTAAGCTCTATTGGTGGCCCGACATGAAGAAAGACATAGCGCTTTATGTGGCGAAATGCCTTACTTGTTCCAAAGTCAAGGCCGAGCACCAGCAACCTGCCGGACTACTTGAGCAGCCTTTGATTCCCGTGTGGAAATGGGAGAACATTGCAATGGACTTCATTACAAAACTTCCTCGGACTTCTAAGGGATGTGATACTATATGGGTTATCGTTGACCGTTTAACCAAATCTGCTCATTTCCTCCCGATCATGGAGACTGATGGAGCCCCGATTTTGGCTCAAATCTTCCTCAAGGAGATTGTGTGTCGCCATGACACCCCTTTGAGTATTATCTCTGATCGCGATGGTCGTTTTATGTCACATTTCTGGGAGTCCCTCCATGCTTCTTTAGGGACTCAGCTAGATTACAGCACTGCTTACCATCCTCAGACTGATGGTCAATCCGAGCGCACCATTCAAACTCTCGAGGACATGCTTCGGGCATGTGTCATTGATTATGGTGGGAGTTGGAGTTCATTTTTGCCCTTGATCGAGTTCTCCTACAATAATAGTTATCACTCTAGCATTGGAATGGCTCCATTCGAGGCTCTTTATGGTCGCAAATGTCGTTCCCCTATTTGTTGGTCCGAGGTCAGTGAATCTCAAATCACCGGTCCTGAGTTGATTCAAGAAACGACTGATAAAATCTCCCAAATTCGCGACCATCTTCTTGCTGCTAGAAGTCGTTAGAAAAGTTATGCTGATAAACGACGTAGACCCCTTGAGTTTGAAAAAGGCGACCTTGTCCTCCTAAAGGTATCTCCTTGGAAAGGCGTCTTCCGATTTGGTAAAAAGGGGAAACTAGCACCTCGCTTTGTCGGTCCATTCAAAATTCTTGAGAAAGTCGGTAAGATGGCCTATGTGCTTGATCTTCCTCCTGAGCTAGCCAATGTCCACCCTACATTCCATGTTTCGAACCTTCGCAAATGCTTGGCTGATGAGAATCTTCAAGTTCCACTTGAGGATATTCGGATTGACGAGTCTCTGCATTTTGTTGAGAGACCCGTTGAGATCATGGACCGTGAAATCAAGAAGCTCAAGCGCAGCAGAATTCCAATCGTTAAGGTTCGTTGGGAGTCCAAGCGTGGACCTGAGTTCACTTGGGAGCGCGAAGACCAAATGAAGGCAAAATATCCCCAGTTGTTTGCTTAGTTTGTTTCCCTTGTGTTGTTTCTTAATTTCGGGACGAAATTTCCAAAAGTAGGGTAGACTGTAACATTTCGGGTTTCCGATTTGTCAGATCCGACCCGAATTCATGTAATAATTACCGTGATCGATAATAAATGAAGAGTTATGTTCTCTATGGTGTTCTACACCTCTTTTGATGTGATTTGATTCGTTATTATGATTATCGAGTTGATTTGTGCTTATTTCGGATTTTACACGAACACGCCACCAATAACGTTTAACTGGGAATTCAAGCAATCCGAGCATGTACGAGACTTGAATGTGATACTAGTTAAGCATACAAGTGAATACAAGCAAGGACGTGCAAGGATTTGAGGTTTAGAACGAAAACGGTGAACGTTCGGTAAATCCCGCGCGATTTCGATTTTAACCGGAGATCACGTTTTCAAGTATCATATATCAGATTTGTCATATTTATGAGTTTTATTGTCACTTATGAACACACATGATATTACGAGTCATCACACACTAGATCAAGTCACAAATCGTAGGTGATTTGCTTAAAGGTGATATGTACGGCAAAACCGACCAAAATTGCATGATTTGACCTAATTTGTGCATACATTAGTGCTACGTGACATATTTGTTATCATTTTGAGTGGATTTAATGTAATGAACATGATGGGACCATTAATTGGGTGATTTGGGAGAAAACGGGACTCGAAAACACCAAAAAACGACAAACCGAGCACTCGAAACGATGAAACAACAAAGTAATTACTCGGGCAGGCACTAGGCGTATCGCCTGGAGCTTCATGAAGCCCTAGACGATACGCTAGGAAGTGTGTTCCCAGCAAAACCCTAATAAGCTCCCTATTTAAGCATCATTAGTCCCCATGCTCTCCACTTTCAGCCCCCATCAGCTCCTAAACGTCCCAAAACCCCTGGAAATCCTCTAAACAAACCCTAATACCATCTTTGAAGATTGAAGCTTGAATATTGAAGCTTGGATCCTCCCTCTTCACCCCTTTTCTTCATCTTTTCGGTTTACCGGTAAGTATTGATCCTCAACCCGATTCATCAAGATCTGACCTTTATGACTTCTTAAGGCTAGATCTATGTTCTAAATCAACTCTTCATCTAGATCTATTGATTTCTTGGTCCAAGATTGTAACTTTATTATGTTTTTGGCCTAGATCTATGATTATGCATGCTCTTAGGGTATAGATCTAGGGTTTTATGCATCAAGACTTGATTTTTATGTTGGAAATTGATTAGATCTGACCTTGCATGCTATTAGGTACTAAAATCCATGTCATATGTTATCAATATTGCACCTTTATGTTAGATCTAGGATAGATCTATGTACTACATGTGATTTTGGGCTAGATCTAGGGATTTCCTCATCAAGACTCCATTTTTATGCTTCAAATGAACTTGATTTACCTCATGAATGATGTTTAGGACCAGATCTATGTGATATTATCATCAATGTTGGCTTTTACATGGTTAAATGACTAGATCTCAACTTGTGTATCATCTAGGGTTAGAAATGTGTGTCATAAACCTCAAGATGAGATTTTTATCTCCTAATAAGCTTAGATCTATAATTTTCTTGGCATGTGAAATTAGATCAGTATGAAAGGCCCTTAAATCATGAACTTGTATATGTTTAAATGATAAGATCCACTCATGCATGCTTAATAAGGATTGTTTTGTGATCAAAAGTCGATTATTATGCTAGATTTGACTAGATTCATGCTAGACTTGGCTAGGCTCATGCTAGATTCAAGTGGATCTATAAAATCTATAATAGGTTATGTTAGATCTGGTCATATATGATAAACATGTGAATTACCTTGAATTATTGTCATGAGAATTGACTTTTGTTGACTTTTGTTGATCTAGTTTGACTTCCATGATAGTTCGCTAGATTAGGACCATTCAACCTTATTTAGGGCATAGACTTAAACCTAAACTAAGCCCATACATTATCACTTGAGTAAAACACCAATGAGTCGTGATTTGGTCATTTCGTGTCATGTTAAGTCACGGTTGTCACTATACTCACTTATCTTTTTGTCTTTGGCTCAATCTCGGTCAATCGTCAAGGTGATCTCCGGACGTGATTTTCGCGCATCGCTATCGCTTATATTTCTTCTCGATTCACCTGTGAGGTGAGTATTCATAGCCCCTTTTTACTTTATTGTTTTGGGGTGCAACATGTGATGTATCAAACTCTTACTCGATAAATCTTTACTCAAACTTTATGCGATTCTGTGCTCGTATTGTATGATCTTATGTGTTAGACTTGTGTGTTACATGTGGATTGTGCTCATACTCATACTCATACTCTACGCGTAGTTATTAACACTAAAAATGCCGGGGTTACGGTGATAGATCTATTGGCTTGACAAGCCCACTTGGCCTGCCTTGGTTTGGGCGCCTTGTGATTGGAAACCTTAATGTCAGGGTTTGATTACGCTCTTATTTGATATATACATTACTCGTTTATCGCATGTGGACTTACATTACTCACGAATCGCACTGATTTTAATCATACACTATTGATAAACCTATGCTTACTCACCAACTCTTGTAGTTGACTTTTATGTTAAACATGTTGCAGGTGCTGCTGTTTGATTCTATCTCTTCCGCTATCATAGGGTTGCATGGGACTTAGACGACCTTAATAAATAAACATTGGACTTTATGATTATCAGTTTGGCTGTTATGTTTTGAATTGTAACTTTGAATCATGACTTGCTTATACTTTATTCTATGTTTATGGAAATGGGTTTAATTAAGAATATCGCAACTCGAATTAGTGTTGTGTGCATCTGGACAATCTTCGCGCACCGACATATTCCGCCGTCGGTTGGGGTGTGACACAGGGTATGGAGATCCCCGAGTTTTTTCAAGAGCCTAAGGCAGAGGCAGGAGGTGATCAGGATGATGAGGTTGGAGATCATGATGCAGAGAGGCAGGTAGATACTGGTGCAGGGGCCAGTGGATTTGTAGGCATGGATACTGGGACTTTTGAGGGAGATGCTGGAGGTAGCGAAAATGTCCGGTTGAGGCTAAGACATGTGATTTAGACGCATGTGATGATGCTGGAGAGGATGATGCTACTTAGAGACCGATGACACACCACATCGGTTTGTTTTCTATTCCCTTTACTTTTTTCCTTTTGTTTTTAGTCTCTTTTGGTATGTACTTAATACTATATTATACTATGGGTACATGTATGGGGTAACTGGTTGTGTGGTTGTGTTTGATTGATATGTATCTGGTTGCTGTGATTAGTATGTGTGTGTTTGTGCTTGTTAGAACATATGATCGTTTGGGTACGACCGTTCATCTTCTTCCATTTGTTTTCTGGATTACGTTTGCATTGGAAGCTTGTTAAGAATGAAGGTCTAAGCGCACAACTCTCGAGGAACTGACTATATTATATCAGGGGAGTGTGTTCTAACTTTTATCCCTTTTTTTCTATATTTTACTTTATTTTTATTTTCTTTTCTCGTTAAAATCTTTATTTTTATTTATTTTTGGTTATTTTTATTTTTCTTAAACTTTTTTTTCCCATTTCTTTGTGTAATAAGCAACATCTTTTGTTAAAATTCCATTCTTCTCACGAACCTGAACATTTTCATCTCTTAGCTTTGAAAGTTCCTCTTTAAGTTCTAGAACTCTATCTTGTAATTCAGAAATCACTGCTTTTTGAACATTTTCAGCAGCAGTAACGTCATCAAAAGCCTTTTGAAGTTCAACATTAGATTTCAGAAGAGATTCCACTCTAGCTGTTGATTTCTCGAATAGATTATCAAAATCTCCAATAGCATCCTTTGCTTCAGTTTCCCATTTTTCAGCACTTTGAACCAGTTCTGTATTGACTCTTTCTAAATCAGCACATCTTTGTTGTGAACATTCTAATTCAGCTTTAACAGATTAATTTGAGTTCTTCAGAGATCAAACCATTCTCTGCTAACAAAGATTCATATTTTTCTTGAAACTCTTTTGTCACTTCTGTGGTACCATCTTCCACAACTGTTTCACATGAACTTGTATCTGAATCTGAATCATGTAATTCGTGACAACCAACTTCGGCAAGAAGTGCAGATTCATCAGGATACAATTTAACATATTGTTTTAGATCAGCATTATACACCATGGCAGGTGATGTCTTGTAGATAGAATCTGTAGAACCATCTGCATTAAGAGTTGCAGTTAATGCTATCTGATTCTGTCTCTCTTCAATTATTGCTATATCTCTTTCCCAATCATATCCTTCAGCCGTGTATGAAGTCAAAGCTTGTGATTTAGAATTGTTTGTTGAAGACGAGGATGCAGATACTTTTGAATTGTTACATTCACGAGCAAAATGTCCAACTTGTGAACATTTGAAACACTTAACTTTGGATTTATCCAAACCAAGTTTTCCTCCTGGAATAAAAGATTGTTTACCATGCGTCTTCATGTATCTCCTACCTCTTTCAACAATCATAGCAAATTGCCAATGTAAATCTAACTCGTTCAAATGATCATCACTCAACTCACCTAAGTCATTTGCAACCAAATCAACTTCTCCAAGTTTCCCAAAAATTGAACCATTTGACGATGATATAAATGCAGATAACAATGAAGCTAGATCCTCAGATGCCTTATCAGGAATTGTAGACTTTGATGATCGGTTTGGACTTGTAAAAGTACAACCTAGAGAATCACCATAACTCTCAGTTTTTCCAGCTAGAAATGCAGTACTAGGACCTTCACTGTAAATGTTTGCCTTTTTAGCATTTATGGTAGAATCATTTTCACCACGATATGCAGCTGGATTCTGTACTTGTGCAGGCATGGATTTGTTGACATTCAACTCCATATCTCTTGCTTGTATCTGCTCAATTAAATTGATGAATGACAATTCTGAAAATTCTTTATCATGAGTAATCATCATTACATAATTCTCCCATTTTTCAGGTAATGCCTCTAGTATCTTCTCTTTCAGATCAGCTTCTTCCTTTTTAATGCCAACCAAAGCCATTTCACTTAACAAATGTGAAAACCTAGTGATAAGCTTTGAAATATTCTCATCTGGATAATGCTTGAAATTGTCGAACTCTTTTTCTTAGAACCTTTTGTTTGCTTTTCTTGAATTGATCGTTACCCTCACATCGTTTTTGAATTGCATCCCACAATTCTTTTGCAGAAGTATACGCAGAAAACTGATGTAATAAGTCGGAAGGTAATGCCATCGTTAAAGCACCATAAGCTTTTTGTTCTGCTTGATATGCCTTCTTTTGCTCACCAGTAAGACTTTGTTGCAAAACTGGCCTTCCATTTTGTCCTGTTGGATACTCATATAGATTATTGTAAGATATCCAAAAATCAACATCATTTGCACCAACATATGCATTGAATCGCTTCACCCAACTATGATAATCTTCCAATCTGAGTAATTTTGGAACTTTCTGACTTGTTCCTATTTCATTATCATAGTTCATAATAGCTTGCATCGTATTTTGAATCGCGGAAAACGCTTGAAAATCCGACATATTTTCCGAAATATAACACCTCAAAACTTCGAACTCAAAAACGGAGGCTTTCCAAGCGGATTTAGGGGGTCAAAACTTGTCGGTACTGGCCGTAGGCCGGTACACGTCCTAGATCTCGTCGATACGAACGTTTTGGCTGGTATTGGGTTCCGTAACTCTTAACGGTTCTCAAGTTACGTCAGTTTTAGTGATTAACACTTTTCTGCCAGCGGACCAAACCAAACTCAGCGGACCAGATTTGTATTTGCGGACCAAAAGCGGACCAGATCAATCTCAGCGGACCAGATTATACTTGCGGATCAAATTTATAACCAGCGGACCAAAATTGTACTAGCGGATCAGATTGATCCGGCGGACCAAAATTGATACGGCGGACTAAATATTTCCAGCGGATCACACTGATACGCTATAACTGCCACGGACCAGCTGATGAAGATTGCCTAGCGGACCAGTCGGCGGACCAGATTCTTCATCCGGCGGATCAGTCGTTTTTCATGCAGATTTCGACTGATTTCGCAAATTTTGACAAATTGAACTGAAATTTGCTTCACACAGATGCGAAAACTTACCAGGAATGCTCGAAAATCATTATTGACCTCGGAAACACCCGGAATTGAAAGAATTTGATGAAAAATGCTTCAAAACCCACTTTTTCTCTCTAAAAATCTCCAAAATCACAGAATATGATCAGCAAATGAAACCAGATAGCTCTGATACCACTTGTAAAACCATGGAGCGACGGATCGATTGCTAATCAAGTGATAACGAGATGAAACGAGATCAAAAGTAAATACAAATGAGATTTGTATTGATGAAACCTTGAGAGCATACACACAGAAACACACACACAGAAATGTAGAATATGACTTGAAGTTCTCTATCAGTGCTAATGCTCTCAACACAAACTACCTATTTATAGGTAACTTAAACTGGCCGGCGTATCAACCAGCGTATCAACTGATACGCAGCACCAACTGGTCCGGCGGACCATGTGATACGCCCAGCAGCCTAACTAGACTCACACAGTTGCTCTCATTACATAGATACAATACACGAGACACATCGTGGCATAGGAATATGCTCTAACAGCGATAATGCCCTAATTTCGTTGACAGTGTCGCCATGATTTCCAGCGAAATTGTTGTTTCGCCTTCGGTGAAACTACTGTCTCGCAGCGAAACTGCTGTTTCTCGGCGAAACTGACCTCGTCAGTGTCGCTGCGACCATTCTCACGAATCAGCTGGTTTCGCTGTGTTGCGATGCTATGGTTTCTAAGCGAAACTACTGTTTCGCAGCGAAACTATCCTTTTAAATTTAATTTAAAAAGTTCTGTTTAACTCACAAACTCTCGGTTTCATACGCAGAAAATGTCAACATTAAAGCACGAGCCTCGAAGCAATGTCACAGCATTTTTGGACGACAGCACCGACAAGGCTATTGGATTTCGAGACTGTATTGAATGGCTAAAGAAGTCGTGCATCTCTCATGCTATTTCACACATGCCAATCATTGACGAAAAGCATATCAAAGAATTTTGGCTCACAGCTGAATACGAT
>JBCNJP010004280.1:0-11510 GCA_039602395.1 Deinandra increscens subsp. villosa
CATTTATAATTAACCAAAGACATAAGTTAAAAGCTCAGCTAAAAATCTCGGTCAGGGAGATTGAGAAAATAAACCCTAACCACGAGAATATTAAAGAGACAGCTAGAAATATTTGTGCATATGAAAGAAACCCTAACATCTTAAGGGTTATATATTCTGTAATAGAAGAAAAAACCTTCACTCGATCAAAGCCTCCATCCGGTTATGCCTCCACTTGGTAGAAGCTCACTGTTAGAACAATTTTAAATGTAACAGAAAACAATCAAGTATTAGAAGAAAAGATCATATATATCTTCAAAAGATAAAGGACAAAAGAATCTGTATGATTTATAGATTCTATAGTTTTACAGAACTACTTCGGAATTTCCAAAGTAGATCTGTAAAACTCAACTTTTACAGAAATCCTCATTTCTGTAAAAGGCTTCTAATCGGAAGCATTCCTAGTCTTCAAAGAAGAGTCCTGAAAGAATTCAAGACTACCAGAAGATAAAGATTATGAGAAGTACAAAATCCTAAGTGTAAAGAACACGTAAAGAAGAATATCAACTTGATATTTAATGAAAAGGTAATTGAAGACGGTTGAAAAGAGATAAATTAAATACCTTCAATTTATCTCTATATACTCTGACACACTCCAAATTCAACCGCCCTCAACCAGATTATTCATTTACAACTTGGTACAACTTCCTATAACTAGCATACTATAAACTCGTTTAAACCTCTATTTACTATAAATTGTTGAGGTATACAGAATAACCTTTTTATAAATTATGTATATCTCAACTGTAAATAAAGGTTTATACAGAATAAAGGTTTACACGAGTTCATACTATAATCTCGTGTAAACCTTTATTTACAGTTAGGGGTGTTCATTGGTTCGGTTTACGGTTTATTCGGTTTATTCGATTCGGTTTATTCGGTTTGAAGTTTTTTTTTATGATAACCATAACCAAACCAAACCGTATTGAAAATCTCACAAACCGAATCGAATAAACCATATTCAATACGATTCAGCTTCGGTTGAGAACCGATTTAATCGTATTCAAACCCTTTAAGCCGTATTCACCAAATAACATATTTTGCGTACTTTTTTGCTAATAAAAAACAAAGAGCAAACATTTTTAACATATCCGTAGAGTTTAAAACCATAATCCGATATACAACCAAAATACTTCTAACCAAAGTACCTACAACTAAAGTACCCACAACTAAAGTACCAACAAGTAAAGTACCCACAACTAAAGTACCCATAACCAAATACCTACAACCCAAATACCTACAACTCGTATGAATAAATCGAGCGATCGAACTCACATACCTATGCTTCAAACGAAAACAGTAGGTCGAGGTGACTTGTTTTTGTTAGAGTGGAAGAGGAGAAGACGATGACTACTCTTTACTAACTAGGGTGGGAACGTGGAGTAGATACGTAGAGTGAGTGGTAGAGTTATCGATAGACTTGTTTTACCTTAAAAGAAACCATGGATATATGGGTCGTATTTAGTTGGATTGTGGATAAGTGAGCTTAACTTAAATGGTGTAATGGTTTATAAATATATTTAATATATATATATATATATATATATATATATATATATATATATATATATAGGGTTAGGTTCAAATGAAAACTTTTTGTTTTGAGAACTTTTGAGAACTAAATCTCCACCACTAATTTCAGTTGGGGACCACTACAATTCATGGGAGGGGGTATATGTAAATACAACTAGTGGCTTAAAATGGTTCTCAAAAGTTCTCTCAACCAATTAGTTCTCAAATGATCCTCTCCATATATATATCTTATTTGGTTTTAAATGGATAACCGAATAAACCGAATAAACCAAATAAAAACAAAACTCAAAACCATAACCGAACCATAAACCGAATTCACAATTCGGATACGGTTGAAAACCGAACCATAAACCGAATTCACAATTCGGATTGGTTTATTTGGATATGGATACGGTTTGGTTTGTCGGTTTATTCGGATTTCGGTTATTTCTGCACACCCCTATTTATAGTTGAGATACACAGAATAACTTTTTTATAAATTGTTGTCTTCTAATTTGATTTACATTATGCAACTTGTTTATCTTGTTTAAATCAAATTGTACTCATATTGGTAAAGAGACCCTCACGGGACCCAACAACTGGTATCAGAGCAGTTTGAATAACTCATATTCAAAGATCTTGCTCTTTAACAATGTGAAATCTCTTGGCTCATTAGCAAAACACCCTATGATAGCTAGGGAGGAATACCTGTAGTGGAAAATAAGGATTACCAACTTTCTAAAGGAAGTTGCCAGTTCCCTGCTGGAGTGCATAGCCCATGGACCACACTGTCCCACTGTTGACATTCCGAAAATCAAAGAAACTGAAACCTCAGCCGGTGGCCCTGCTCGCACCATACCTAAAGATAGAAAATGGTGGAGAGATGAGGACAAAACCAAAGAAATAATTGAGGGCAGAGCCAAAACTGTTTTAATCATGGCTCTTCCTCATGAGATATTCTGTCAAGTTAATTGTAATATCTTAGCCAAGGGCATATGGGATGCCCTTCAGAAACTATTTGATGGAGGAGATCAAATAAAAATAAACAAAAGAACAAAAGCTTTAAACGAATATGAATCGTTCAAGTCACTGCCAAGTGAGTCACTTGTAAATACTTATAGTCGTTTTGCAACTATTATAAACAATTTAAGGAAGTTTAACGTTTCTAAATCCAATGTGGAAAGAAATATTAAATTTATCAAAAGTTTCCCTCATGAATGGAGAAGTCTCGCCATGACCCTCCAATCCACCTTAGATCTAGAGGAGAAAAGTCTAAATGATCTCTTCTGTATCTTAGACTCACAAGAGTCTGAAATACATGATATCTTCAAAACCAAGGTAGATCCTTTGGCTCTTTACTCTGAAAAAAGGAAAAGAAATATTAAACAATAGTCACTCAAAAGAAAGGACCAAAGTGACTCAGAAAGTGACTGTTCTGGTAGTGAAACAGAACATGAGTCAGTTGAAAAGTCACTTGCTCTTTTGACCAAACAATTTGAGAGATCCAATAAAGGAACCCCTCATAGTCAAATAAAAAGATCTTCACAGTAAAGGAACCCATTTCGTTTACTCTTACAAATGTGATGTGCTCGGAACGTACCTAAAAATAACTATTAAAACCTAGACCTAGACTAGACCTAGACACACCTAAATTTTACCGAAACTACCTAAAACCGAACCGAACCCTAAGGCAAGTGTACCTGTCGGATTGTAGCTAAGCTAAGGCAAGACCGGATTATCGAACCCTAGGGACACTATGAAACAAGACTCAACTAGGACCTAATGAATGGAAATTTGAGAAATTTGGTTTTAAAAATTTAATTAACTAAAATTAACTAATTAAACTAACTAAACTAACTACCGACGACTAGGAAACTTTAGACGAATTCGAAGATGAGAAAGGTACCACCTAGACCTAGAATCCTAATTAATATTAACAACCTCACTCGGCTATGACAATTCTGATGGAACCGGGATCTTAACACACAACCTATAGAAACTCTACGAGCCCCCGAATCACTCTCCGGATGTTACTGATAGAATACCTAAAGACCGGAATACGCTTACCGGCTTGATTAGTTCACCTTTTGAGTTCTTCCTAATTGACAACTCTAACGCTCGGACAAGTGGTTCACCTTTTAAGTCCTTCCCACTTCAACTACCCTAGAACACCCTCGAAACAATCTAAGGCACACCTAGACTAACCGGAGCTACCACTGATTTTCTATAACCAACACGAAATAGCAGATTAACTAATAACCTAGGGCACTTCCTTTTGAGATAACGTTATCCTAAGTGATTAACCAACCCGACTACCCGACAACTGTCATCCTTTTGAGCTTATTCAGAGAGCAGAACACAAAATCCAAGGAAACAATTAATAATCAATCCTATGGCTAATCAAAATCAACTAACCATATCAATTTGCAAACATAAAGTTACACAAACCAATTACCTAACCCAAACCGGAAGACATCCGCAGATCACGCAAGTATTGATTATCAATCAAAACCCTAGACTAAGTACACTTATGCATCAATTACAGAAAACCAATGGGATTTAAAGAGAGTCAATCCATCAAGAAAATTGTCATAAACCGAGTAAAGTAATCAACACTAAAAATTCATCATATAGTCTAGGTGGTAGTAATTATTTAGCCTACCACCATGGTCATGTCACAAAAGCAGAAAAGATCCAAACTTTGCAAACAATTCATAGTGTAAGTCTAAAGAATTTACAAGAACAATAAGAAAACGAAGAACCCGAATAAAAATTTGTGTTGAATGCTTGACTCTTCAGTTTTCTATTGATCCCAGCCGCTCTCCGTCTCTCCAATTCGTCTCCAAATCTGCTCTAAAATTCGTCCGTAGCTTCTGTTGTTTTAATTGTTGTTTTCCGTCTCCAAATAAATTGTGGAGAGCCCCCTTTTATTTTCTACCGTCCGACTTTTATTGTTGAACCCTTTCTTGTGCCTTAAGCTAGCCCACAAACAATTCAGTTATTAGTCTTGGTTTCTTCGATTAAAATCAGCCCATGTACACCTTATTTTTTTCTTTGTGAAATCCACGTAACCCCACCTATCAATCAATGTGGAATTGCATTTATAACCAAGCATTTAAGTTTGAGTTTTATCACATGAATTTGACAATTTAACTTAAATCATTTAATAACATTCATGGCATTTTTTTTTTATTTCACGCCACTCAATTTCAATTTCCCTATTTTTATATAAAACACAAATTAAATCAAATGAGTTTAGAGATAATTAATGCTTCATGACTCAAATTAAATCATTGTATCACTTTGACTTATAAACCCTATAAAAACAAAAGTAAATAAATATATACTAAAAATGACTCAAAACCGACTCTAAACTGATACAAAATACAAAGAAAAATTAGATGTGTTTAGCACACATCAAACATCCCCACACTTACTCTTTTTTCGTCCTCGAAAAATACTGCAATGGAATCACAACCAGGAAATCGACTTCTAAACTTTTAACATTTCAAAATCTTAATAGCCACCATACAATTCCACAATCCATAACGTAATAACACCCTAACTACAATTGCCGATATTTCTATCCGATTAAACCCAATCACCAACCTTTTCTTTCGCCCCCATGTGTTTATGAAATTACCAGATATAAATTCAGTCGCCTATGGATCCCACTAAAGAAAGGTCAAGTTCAACCTATTACCGAATCATATTCAGTCAAAGCAAAGGTTATAATTGATTTAAATTTATATATTTCCAACCCCCCTTAAACCAGATACTAAGATGTCCAAAGAATAACTAATTATTTATATGCAAAATCCTGAGCATTTATTCCTCTAAGCTATCATTTTTCTCTTTTTTCATTTTCTCATTTTTTTTCTTTTTTTTTTCTTTTTTTTTCTTTTTTTTTTAATTGGTTACTTTTACCTAAAATTACCAACGGACATCACCAGAGGTACTCTTTCACAAGGTCTTACCCCCGAAATCATACGTGAGTATTTTGCCCGCGAGATCAGGAACATCATCAGAGGTACTTACCACGGGATACTATCCTTAGTTCGTACATGAGTATTTTGCTCTTTCACTCTAATTCATTAGCCAAATTATTAACTAACATGCTCAATTGAAATTCTAAGGACATAGGAGTATCTAGCCTAAAGCGGTCTTTTCCTTCCTAATCATCAGATTCAGTATTCCTATCACTCCTAAAATGGGAACCCACTAGCAGACTGATTAGCATATTTATACAACAATAAACACACAGGCTATTTAAGCTACTCCTTGATCAGCTGGGCCTACCGACACATCATAGACTAGAAATGCTTTCCATTCAACCCATACTTAACCACAATTCCCAAATTAATCATTAATTATCATTCAAGCACACATTAGACAATCACTTCCTGGTTTTACTATCATTTTCCATTAACTGCAGCCAGAATCTTGGACATTTTTGAACAATTTTTCAATTTTTTTCAAATTTTTCTCACTTTTTATGACTCAATTAAACACATCAAAAATAAAAGACTGACTCAATACGAAAGTATCCCATCCCCACACTTGAATCACAAATTGCCCTCAATGTGGAATGGAACAAAAAGAAAGCAGAATAAAATAAAATAAAACAAGTTGAAACGTGTTCACCTGAAACTCCAGAGACTCAGCACCTCGGCCGTAAACAAACCACCGCAACTCCGGTAACCAGAAATAATAAATTAAAAACTGAAAAATTTTCTGACTTACCTCCCCTAGGCGTATCGCCTACAACCTTGCAGTTCCCAGGCGATACGCCTAGAGCTGCAACCATCCTGCCCGCCAAAGGAGCAAGCGTATCGCCTATAACCTACCAACCTCCAGGCGATACGCTTGGAGCGTGATTTCCAGAGAATTTTTGGAATTTGACCCAAAAAATTTTCTATCTCTTTTTCTCTCCTCTCCAGGTTCCATGGTCGAATTTCTCCCAGCAACCAGCACCTTAGACCTGCAAAACTCACCTATTCCAAATCTTGAATCTCCAGAATTACCTGCAAACACCAAAAACACAAAACACAAAAACCGAAAACAAAAGCACATAAAGAAAAATTTAAACGAGTAAGTTACAAAAAATTTACAACTCGGGCTTTTCCCGAGTGTTCAACCAACTCAATCTGGTGGCTTCTCCTTAATGTTCTTACTAACTAATGCCCTAACCATCAAACTGCTTAGAAATCCAGTGGTGTTAACTAACAAATCCTCAAAAATCATACCTAACAACCAGTCAACCCACCAATGCTTAAACCTACCCGGAATTAACTTAATAACTACAATAAAGCTCAACCTCGGGTCATTCTTAGAACTAGCATCCTCTAACGTCCCCACACTTGGACTAAACACAAGATCATCCTTATTACTAGCTAACTTACCAAGTGGGACGTCTTCTAACACCTCATCCTCCTTTTCAACAACCGGTTCTTCACACCTCAGCACGTCCCGAATGGAGATTGAGAACGGTTCATGCTTCGGTGCTTGAGCCTCACTAACCTCACAAAACTCTTCCACGTTTGGGACGTGTTCACTTTCAATGATCGGTTCCCCGTATAGCATCTCTTCTAGCTTCTGCAAATCACCCTCCGGGTCAAACCGATCCTCATCTACCACTCCTGGTGACATCGTCGTCCACTCCTCACCAAACATCTCTACCATTTGTGCTTCAAATAAATCATCTGAATCAATGTCGTGAAGCACCTCCTCAAATACATCCTCAGCTTCCTTATTTGTTGTTGTACTCGCTGAGATCTCATCCTCACAATCTTCATCCCACATAATATTGTCCTCTTCCTCCGACCAATCCCAAATTGGATCTGAAGAATATGCATCCTCATCAACCATGTCATCATCCGTTGGAGACTCCTCATTAGTACCATCTGAATCATCATCTCCTTCATTCGCGACTTCCTCCTCTGCGATCTCGGCGGCGTCTATCGAAGTGATGTTATTCGTCCATTGATTTAGATCATAGTCATCGTCGTCACAAACCCATTGGATACCCTGATTAACCGGAGGTGGGACTTCTATGTCCATTAGCGTCTCCTGATATCGGATTTCCTCATACACCGTCCTTGATGACTCCCCCGTTCGCCTCTCTCTTTCCTCTCGCTCTCGGAAAATCCTTTGGCAAATTTCTCTACAAATACCTACACGAACCGGACAAATATCATGGTAGTGGTGTGGTCCACCGCAGCTCATACAACGTGGCATCTTTTCCTCCTGAAGCCGTTTAATCAACCTAAGAGATTCCTGTGCAACCTCGATGCCTCGAGGTAACCTAGGATCATATCTACTCCATGTAGCCATATCATTCAAGAATTGTTGGAGGTTAACAATAAAGCTCTGTAGATCAATTGTGGCCATGGCGAAAAAAAACAAAATACACAGCAAAATAAATAAATAAATAAAAAATAGACTAAAAAACCAACCTAAAACTCTAGACTCGAGAATGGAAATCCTAAGAACTCTAGTCACGAAAAACCTAAGAAAAAGACTCAAAATTTCCTAATCACGACCTAGTTAATCTTGCTATTGCCAAGTGTCCCCGGCAACGGCGCCAAAAACTTGATGTGCTCGGAACGTACCTAAAAATAACTATTAAAACCTAGACCTAGACTAGACCTAGACACACCTAAATTTTACCGAAACTACCTAAAACCGAACCGAACCCTAAGGCAAGTGTACCTGTCGGATTGTAGCTAAGCTAAGGCAAGACCGGATTATCGAACCCTAGGGACACTATGAAACAAGACTCAACTAGGACCTAATGAATGGAAATTTGAGAAATTTGGTTTTAAAAATTTAATTAACTAAAATTAACTAATTAAACTAACTAAACTAACTACCGACGACTAGGAAACTTTAGACGAATTCGAAGATGAGAAAGGTACCACCTAGACCTAGAATCCTAATTAATATTAACAACCTCACTCGGCTATGACAATTCTGATGGAACCGGGATCTTAACACACAACCTATAGAAACTCTACGAGCCCCCGAATCACTCTCCGGATGTTACTGATAGAATACCTAAAGACCGGAATACGCTTACCGGCTTGATTAGTTCACCTTTTGAGTTCTTCCTAATTGACAACTCTAACGCTCGGACAAGTGGTTCACCTTTTAACTCCTTCCCACTTCAACTACCCTAGAACACCCTCGAAACAATCTAAGGCACACCTAGACTAACCGGAGCTACCACTGATTTTCTATAACCAACACGAAATAGCAGATTAACTAATAACCTAGGGCACTTCCTTTTGAGATAATGTTATCCTAAGTGATTAACCAACCCGACTACCCGACAACTGTCATCCTTTTGAGCTTATTCAGAGAGCAGAACACAAAATCCAAGGAAACAATTAATAATCAATCCTATGGCTAATCAAAATCAACTAACCATATCAATTTGCAAACATAAAGTTACACAAACCAATTACCCAACCCAAACCGGAAGACATCCGCAGATCACGCAAGTATTGATTATCAATCGAAACCCTAGACTAAGTACACTTATGCATCAATTACAGAAAACCAATGGGATTTAAAGAGAGTCAATCCATCAAGAAAATTGTCATAAACCGAGTAAAGTAATCAACACTAAAAATTCATCATATAGTCTAGGTGGTAGTAATTATTTAGCCTACCACCATGGTCATGTCACAAAAGCAGAAAAGATCCAAACTTTGCAAACAATTCATAGTGTAAGTCTAAAGAATTTACAAGAACAATAAGAAAACGAAGAACCCGAATAAAAATTTGTGTTGAATGCTTGACTCTTCAGTTTTCTATTGATCCCAGCTGCTCTCCGTCTCTCCAATTCGTCTCCAAATCTGCTCTAAAATTCGTCCGTAGCTTCTGTTGTTTTAATTGTTGTTTTCCGTCTCCAAATAAATTGTGGAGAGCCCCCTTTTATTTTCTACCGTCCGACTTTTATTGTTGAACCCTTTCTTGTGCCTTAAGCTAGCCCACAAACAATTCAGTTATTAGTCTTGGTTTCTTCGATTAAAATCAGCCCATGTACACCTTATTTTTTTCTTTGTGAAATCCACGTAACCCCACCTATCAATCAATGTGGAATTGCATTTATAACCAAGCATTTAAGTTTGAGTTTTATCACATGAATTTGACAATTTAACTTAAATCATTTAATAACATTCATGGCATTTTTTTTTATTTCACGCCACTCAATTTCAATTTCCCTATTTTTATATAAAACACAAATTAAATCAAATGAGTTTAGAGATAATTAATGCTTCATGACTCAAATTAAATCATTGTATCACTTTGACTTATAAACCTTATAAAAACAAAAGTAAATAAATATATACTAAAAATGACTCAAAACCGACTCTAAACTGATACAAAATACAAAGAAAAATTAGATGTGTTTAGCACACATCAAAATGCGACTACATATACAATTACGGACAAAAATACGGTCATAAGAGTTCTTGGTCATCAAGGAGGGCCAAAAAGCGTGCCAGCCTCGTTACAAGCACATGTGATTTGTTCTCCGGCAGATGGGTTTATGATAACAAGAGTCATTACCTTTGTATGATGAACACGAGTGCCCTTTTGTCGATGAAAATTTTGCCTGTCAAACATATGGCAGAAGGAATTCCAAGTATCTGAAATGGAGGTGACAGCCCGATGGTTGTGACTTCCCTAGGTCTCTTTCTTTTTCTCAAATTTGAATGATATTATACAACAATGTGGGTCGATATATATTTCTTACTAAAATTATTTATGTGCTTAGTAATTTAGTATAAGAATCTTATTAAACTAGCAATTAATTACATGTTTAACTGAATTCATAAAATCGTATAATTTTTATATGATTTCATATTTACTTTATTTTATAAATTTTTATCAAACTCTAGTGTAGAAATGTGGACCAAAATTTTAGGATAATAAGAATAGAACTGTTATTCTTATTTTTGTAGGGCTAGAGATTGGGGATGCGTGAAAATGGGGAACTGAGACGGAACTAGTGATGGACGAGAGATATCGGGAAGGGAGTATAGATATAAAAATGTTGAGTATATTAGAGTCATCTTTAACAAAATTAAAAGCGAAAGGGGTGAATGCTCAAATAATAAACGTAACACAACTAACACAATGCAGAAAAGATGCACACCCTATTGTGTACCGGAAACATTGGCGTCCCATGACAGATGAGCAAAAAAAAAAGAACCCACGAGTTGTTTCAGATTGCTCACAATGGTGTCTTCCTGGAGTTCCTGATATTTGGAATGAACTTCTCTTGGCTAATTAACATTTTGAAGTAACAAAATCTACATGCCAAATAAAGAAAATCATGCAAAATAGTTGACACCATGTGTCGTATATCATTAAGCGTTACGAATTTACGACCAGACCTATACGAGAATTCAGGGTTGTATATTCAAGTATTATTTCTTTATTTATTCTTTTTTGGATTTAAGATACAAACAGTAACCTTTGAAAATGGTTGTTTATTTTCTATAAAAGTAGATATCACATCAAGCTTTTATGTTAATAACAAAACTAGTGGCATTATTCTCATGCAATGCGACGGAGATCATCGTGTGTTCATGTTAAGGTTTATACGCGTTGCAGTGTGGAATCGTAGGTACACAAAAAAAATAAGGGAATGACTGAATGAGTTATAGATAAAAAACAAAAAGAAGGGGTTGGAAAACGTTTTTTTTACTGGCAGCACCAATAATGGACCCAGCAGGTGTGAATTGGGTTGATATACCATCGCATCAAGCTCCAACTAGTTATGTAGTCAAAATAAGAATGTACGAACTCCCGGTTAATACGAAAAATCAATATGATGAATTTCGGTGATTTTTCGTATTTTTAATAAATATCGTACGAATAAATATATAAAAATTATATATTTTTATATCTCGTTACGCGTATCCCGAGCTTTATAAATTCATTAG
>JBCNJP010004281.1:0-24440 GCA_039602395.1 Deinandra increscens subsp. villosa
GCTTTGATTTTTATGTTAGATCTAGGATTCTTTGATGATGATATGAAGATTGCATGTAGAGATCTAGGGTTTGTGATGATAAAGTTTGAATCTTTGAAGCAAAGACGTGATTTTTATGATGATTATGATGACCCATGCATAGATCTAGGGTTTAGAAGCTTGCATGCTAATAAAGATTCGATTGTCACATATGATTCATGTCATGGATGCTTGACAATGCTAGATCTAGTGTTTATATGTGATAAAGTTGCTAACTTTACGTAAGATCTTCAATAAAAATCCAATTTGATGATCATGTGTCACACCCCCAATTTCCACAAACGGAGTATAACCGTGTGGGGTGTGATCCAGACCAGGATCCCAGACTTTAGTTACAACCAAACCATAACAGAGTTTATAAGTAAATCATAAAGTTTAAGTTACAGACCAAAACAGTAAGTTTAACAGTTCAGCGGAAGCATAAATAAAGTTTACAGTTATGGTTTACAAAACGATGGATTTTTAATATTTGAAATTCCAGGTTTTTCAAAAGGTATCCAGAGGAAGTACTGCCGCCTCCGGTGCTGTCCATGATCCTCCTAACGACCTGAAAAGAAAACAACAATCAAGTGTCAGCCAAGGCTGGTGAGTTCACTAGAGCGGTCTACACGCCACATGTAGACCTAAAGTATGAATAAAGACAGGTAAAACACAATCAATAATCATAAGGCCAGTAAAGTTCCATATCGTAGGTAGCTAGCCTATAGTTATGCACACCTGAATCGTTCGTAACCGAAGCTGACAATGTTTGGATAGGGGATACCTATGAACCTTGCCTTCCCGTGTCCATCCGGATCACGGTGGGTAGGCTAACATTGATCTCAGTCCGACCGCCAGTCGGTGGGTGCATCCCGTGCACCGCTGAGCGGGGGTGTCAATCCCCAGTAGTACTACTCAATATTACCTCGCTATGTATATTAACGGCCCGAATGTAAGGACTTTTTAAGGAAATCAATTCAGTGCAACATATGATATTTTGTCGGAAAATTACTCAAGTAAAGAAAAATACCTTTACCGTTGGGTTGCCATCCTTTACCGGATGCAACTATCTGTGTGTTATCATCCTAAACCGGATATAACAATAATAGTAAGTGAAACTCACCTTAGGGTGCACTGGTAACTAGCACTTGATTCAACAGGTTGGTCAAAGTCAACCTATTCGGATAAATATGGTCTAATGAAATTAGAAGGTGTCGCGAGGACGAAACTAGCACATAAGCACCTAAACATGTTTCATGTAGTTATACAAGTCACTTATTGCACATACAAGTCCCCCAATTGGGAGAAAATCAAGAAATTGCAATTTAAGTCAAAGTTGACCCAGAAAGTCAAACTTCAAGCACTTTACTAGTGGCATAGCTAAAATCCACAATACTTGGAATTAGCTCCTTAAATTTTACAGGCATATACTACATGTCATTTAGGAATTGTAGCAAAAAGAATCAACTAAAAATGTTGAGAAACGAAGAAGTTATGCATATCGGAAGTTGGCACATTTTAGCATTTAGCAAACTAGTCAAAGTAGAATGAAAACTTGCATAACTCATTCAAAATTTGGAATTTATGGACCAACATCTCCAGACCTTACTTTTAATATATAAACATCAGTTACGGATAGCAAACACACCATTAGAACAAGATTTACATGCTCAACCAAATTGCAAAGTCCACTTTTCACAGAAAATGACAGCTTTGAGTACCCGACTTGCAGCTGTGTTTTGAGTGACCAAACGGAGGTTTTAGAAAGTGTGCGAGTAGCCGTTGTAAAGCTAAGACATAATACTTTACTAGGGAAAAAGAATCAACTGATTTCGATGAAAATTGAGTAAGTTATGACAGCTGCAAGTTGACCAAAAATTCTGGTCAAAGCTGTTAGAAAATTCCAATTTTGCCCATGACTAGCATTTCAATTCTATGCTATCATTTGATCAAATTAACACCTACCAACAGGTTTATAACCATAATATCATGCCATTTCTGTTCCTAACAAGATCATACCATTTACATAGCAAAATCTCATCATGTGACTAGCATACAAGAGCATAACACCCACATTTCATGTCTAAACACCCAACATACATGAAAGAGCACACATTGCAGATTTTAAGCTCAATTTCCAGCCCTAAACTCGAGTTCAAATCTGTCCCAAATTAACATATATCATATCTCAACCTAAAACATGAAATGTGAGCATACAAACACTCCATTTAGCACAAAAACGCAAAATAGCACACATGCAACTAACAAATTTCGGATTTCACAAGTTAGGGCTTACAAGTTGGGGCTGAAATCGCAGGTAGGAGAAGAGAGGGGAAGAAGGAGAAGCTTGCTTGACGTTCTTGGAGCTTGATTGAGCTTCCAAACTCCGAATTTTTGCTCCTTGATGCTTGATTTTCACGAAATTTGCAAGTGTGTATGTGTGTGTTTTGTGTCGTGAAGAATGAGAGAGGGGGGAGCTGGAGATGATGAACGTGAATGGGGGGAGGATGAGTTTTTGTGCAGATTTGTTTAAGTCAAATTTACACTTATGGCCCCTCAAGTTCCATTTTGAACACATAAAGCATAAAGCTCATTTTAAATGGGTTTCTACTAAAAACTTGTAAAGTAAAGTTTTCAAAATGTTTCTAATTGTCTTTAAACTCATTTAACATGTATGTTTTTGTCGGGTCACGTAAATTTATCATTTATACATAGAAATCCCAATTTACACACGAAGCCCGGTTTCGCATAAAAAATGCAAATTTTCACAATTAACACATAAGATCACAAAATAAGTTCACGAAACAAGTTACCAAATTTAATTTGCAAATAAACATGAATAAACATGTAATCATACAAATAGCGGGTCTCGGGTCCGTTAACGGAACTAACGGAACTAACGGAAAAACTTAACGGGGTTAACTTGGGAAGTTACAGTTGTCACATCATGCATGATAGATCTAGGATAAAGGTGGTTGATTGATAATAGATCTATGTTAAAGTTGCAAGATTTGTGTTAATGGATGCATGATGGATTATAAAGTTGTAATCTTGATTATTACTTCATGAAAAATAATTTATTTAAATAAATATGTGATTTATCATGCGAAACGTGATAGTAGGTCAATGTAACGTATATGCATGCGATTGCGAACACTTAGTATGACTTGAAATATGCTAAATGTGAATCCAAGTGGCTTAATATGTAATAACAATGTGGCTTTGATGTGAACATAGCTTATATGCGATAAATATATATTTTTCGGAATAATTATGTATTCATGTAACGCATGCGCATGGACTCTTGATTACTTGCTTATGTTCCTTAGGTCGAATTTATTTATGCTTTATACGTGTGTATAAGTCCTAAGTCTACAAACTCGGTGGAAATGATAAGACTTTGTAAGATCACCCCGTCGATCTTACATCATACGCGCGGGATAACTTGAAGTAAATTGTGATGCATGAATATGTGTCACTATGTAACATGCTATATGTGATATACATGTTAGGATAAATATTAGAAAACCTAAAATGATCACCAATGTGTTGTCGAGTCAACTTGTCTATTGCCTGATTTCGTCGGATGGTTGGTCAACGCGGTCAAACACTCACACGGTTATGTGTCTTAAGTGAACTCTAGCGGATTCACCATCTTTTGTCAGGCTTTGACTATTTGGTTTACTCTTTTCATAACCGAGGTGAATTTACGGTCCCTACTTTTACTGTTTTTCACTCTGGGGGAAGAAGACACGCGGTAATGTATTTTTGAAAAACTTAAATGAAATATTATACCAATATAGTGAACATGAGTGATTTGTATATTTCCAGGTTGGAAAAGTCCTTTACTAGCATACCAGTTAATATCAGGGAATAGCGGCGAAATATTGAGTATATCTACTAGGCCTCACAAGCCCCGCCCGAGCTAGTTGCTCTAGCCCCACTTGCCTTGGAGGGAGTGGAACGGGTGTTTTATTATCCTATTGGAATCGTGTATGGCAATGCATGATATAAAGGCAAAATTTTAGAAGTCAGTTATGGGTACGTGATCATTATGTGTCACAAACTTTGTAAACTAGCTATCTACTGGTATGATAATAATAATCTGAATTGTAAGGACCTCGGTGGCTCTGTGAATAGTTAGCCTCGTGGAGACTAGCGGTACTGTTTTGAAAAAACTTTGAACTATACTTGTATCTAAAACCTATGAACTCACCAACCCTGTGTTGACACTTTAGCATGCTTCTTCTCGGGTCCTTAGAAGCACGCTAAGGAGCACATGTAGGACTCATGGTTGGATGTGTCTGTTAAGCTATATTATATTTTGAGAGCCTTGGGCGCGAGACATTTATACTTGTTATGATTTGGTTTACACTTCCGCAATCTCTGAAAACATTGTTAAAACTTTGAAACTGCTAAACTTGGGTTTTAAATGTTTTAAAACTGCATATAGACTGTTCTGTGTATCTGATGACTGAAATTCTGGTATGTCACGTCTCCAGCATGGTGATACTTCGCAGGTGGATTTTTTTTGGGAGTGTGACAGTTTCATTAGTTTCTTTTGTTTATGTGTTACAATCTAATATTTTAAGTGTTATAGGTCTATTACTTTAACGTCGTTGCGTAGTTTTTTTGTATATTTAATTTTTAAGTTTTGTTTTAGCAATACTATTATTTTGTATACTCACGTTATTCACGCGGCAACGCGCGAGTAGTAAAATCTAGTTATTAGTTTAAAATAAATAATTAATTGTTTTCTTTAAATTTTTATTCATGTAAGTTTATATTTTAAGAACTCATTTTCACTGGTGGAGCTTCAAAATTTCAAAGTCATCACTCAAAATAATCAACAAATTAAACCGAAAAACAATACTTAATTAAGATAAATAATTTTATTTTCTTCTGAACTACTTTTACTCTATTTATTCTCACTGGTTCATGAGTTAATCATTCTAGTTATCGCAATCTAGTATATGTATGACTAGTTTTATTCTATTTATTCTCATCGTTCATGTATAAGTTAATCGTTTGAGTTATCGCAATCTAGTATATGATGGATTTAAGCTTTAGCCGAATGGGGTCCTTGACCTTTAAAAATCATAGCTTTGTTTTTAGTAGGATTGGTTTTACTATCCGAAAAGAGGTTGCGACGCAGTTTGTTGTCCGTTTACCTGCCACTTTATTGTAACTTGATCCTTCAAAGTTAATTAGTTGGAAAATTTAATTATGACACCCAAGATTTCTTTTCGTAAGCACACAAGGACCAAAGCTTAACCCAAAAAATCTTAAGAAGAAAAAAAGAAAAAAAAAGGTGAAGCTTCAATTCACCATAGCTGATTCACCATGGTTGTCTGGTTAAAAAAACATTTTTGAAAACATAAAAAGAAGAAGATGATGCTTTTTACTTTCTGCCTTTTTAAAAGACTCGAAGCAAAAAGTCCATAAGTTCATGGTTCTTGAGTTCTTGATAACCTCTTGATCTTTGACAAAAAAATCTCGTAACCTACGAAGAAAAATGTGCATAAGTTCATGTACGTAAACATCACTGCATTTTACATATGTAAATTCGAGTAATTTACATACATAAATATTCGTCTAAATTTACGTATGTAGCATAAGTAATTTACATATGTAAATTCTAGTAATATATGGAGATCTAACGTGAAATAAACGTAAATTTACATATGTAGCACAAGCTACATATGTAAATTTGAATATATAATGAGATGTAACATTAAATAAACGTAAGTTTACATATGTAATGCAAGCTTACATGTGTAAATTTAAATGTTATAATGAGATATAACATGAAACAAACAAAAATTACATATATAACGTAGTGTACATATGTAAATTTAAATAGATAATGAGATATAACATGTTACAAACGTAAATTTACATATGTAACGCAAGTTTACATATGTAAAAAGGAGATATAACATGTTATAAACGTAAATTTACATATGTAACGCATGTTGCATATGTAAATTGAAATTGAAATATATAATGAGATGTAACATGAAACAAACGAAAAATTACATATTTAATGTAGTTTACATATGTAAATTTAAATAGATAATGAGATATAACATGTTACAAACGTAAATTTATATATGTAATGCAAGTTTAAATTTGTAAATTTTAATATATAGTGAGATTGTTTGTCTTTCAATTACATATGTAAATTTAAATATATAATGAGATGTAACATCAAACAAGCGTAAATTTACATATGTAGCACAAGTTATATTTGTAAATTAAAATAAATAATGATATGTAACATGAACCAAACGTAAATTTACATATGTGACACAAATTACATATGTAAATTCAAATATATAATGAGATGTAACATGAAACAAACATAAATCTACATATGTAAGGAAAGTTTACATATGTAAATTTAAATAGATAATGATATATAACATGTTACAAACATAGTTACATATGTAAATTTAAATATGTAATGAGATGCAACATAAAACAAACATAAATTTACATATATAATGCAAGATTACATATTTAAATTTGAATAGATAATGATATATAACGTGTTACAAACGTAGTTACATATGCCACCTAACAAAGACAAAAAGTCAATTTTGGAATACATTAGAATCTTAAAGAACACCTAGAACACACACGAGTGTGTGTGCTCTAAAATTCGATCAAAACAGTTGATAATAGACTATAAAATTGCTTCGAACAGCTTTAAAAATAAGATTTCGATCGATAATCATGTTACATTTCACACAAATTTGTCCATTCAATCACCGGATCTAAGAATGTTGATCCAAAAAAATCAAAAAGGAAAAAAATGAACCTTTTAGCCAGAAAAAGTGGGGTGAATTCTTTCAACTAAGAAAAATGAAATGTTCATATATGTTGAACTCGTTGACTTTATAAAAATCAAAATAGACTTAAAATTCATAGACCCTCACTTGATAAACCTTTTAGCCAACGAGGGTGATGGTGAGTTAGTCGATGAAACCTTTGATCCGTCCACCGACTCGAAGGAGAAGATAAGACATGGTGGATGGGCCATTAATGGAGATGTAATTAATGGACGATGGGCAATTAATGGAGGATTCGAGCTCCCCATTGAAGAATATGAAGAGAAATAAATAGAAAGAAAAATGAAAGTGGGTTTTTAATAAAGAAATGTGGGTCTGTAGCAAGGTGATGGGATGGAAGGAGAACTACAATTCTTGAAGGAGGAAAGAGCAAGGGAAAATAACCATGGTGTCCTTTTGGTAAAAGCCAAAAAGTGGACATGTGGATAGCCTAGATGAGTTTTGAGGGTTTTCACGGGTGAATGAGGTTTTCACTATATACCTTCTGTATATGTATACTAGATTATATACCCGTGAGCTTCACGGGTTGTGTATATAATTTTACAACATATATTAATTATAAAGTAGGGAAACAATTTGTTCAAATTATCGTTTCAAATCACAAAGCTAATAGATCGGTATAATATCGGGTCGGTTAATATTGAAGATTAGAAGGTTGTTTCATTTGAGATAATAGATCGGGTTATTATAAAAATGAAATACAAAACATATCTATGAAACACACAAAATCTACAAAAACTTCCCAGTTTCGGATTAAAACGATATAACTACAATTGTCTGACGCAACAAAATACATATGAAAATACCAATACACATTACATGTAATTAAAAACTTCTTTGTATACAACATTAAATGTCTTAAGCAAATTTAATGTTTTATACAAAGAAATTTTTAATTGCTTGTAATTTATTATTTAAGCAAATTTCGTAGTAGCATGACGAGACATCAAACCTTTAATACTAATTTGTTAAATTCATATAATAATGAAAGAACACACTTTTTTTTTGTTGTTGAAGGGCAAACAAAACAATATATTAACATGTTACCAAGCAAGTAGCCAAAAATTACATGAGGAGCAAACCCAAAGGTATCACCAGATTACATCAAAGAAATAAAATGTACTATGGATAAGATGGAGATACAACTTTAATTCTACGCCTATAAAGATATTTCAAAGTATTTATTTATAACGTTTAAAAGTCAATACATAAGATGTTGCACATATTTTAAATGTTTACGAATTTTTTAAAAGTCATTAGAAAATATAATAAAGAAACTTTATATAAAAAAGGAACAAGTTGAAAGTATAAACACATAAATTAACTTTATAACTTTTTCATTAAAATTAAAAATAGAATGGATTCTTCTAGAGATAGATATAATGAACCTTAACAAAGCAATAAATAACCAAATTTAATTATTAAGGGTAAACGAAAGAATAATAGTTAACTTTCTTTTGCAAAGGCTATGAAAAATCTCTCTACTATAACTTTTTTTTTTAACAGCAATGATAATCTGTCTACTATTAATATTACTATTCATAATATCTCATGTATATATCCATTAAATAAATCATACACATATTTATATTATGCTTTTATGAAAAATCTATCTTCATCCTCCATGTCTTTTAAAATTTTATTTTCTGCTATGTATTGAGTTGTTCGAATATTCTGCTATGTCTTGAGTTCTTTGAAACCAAAAGCTTCTTGGTGAAGTCATCCTTATATTCCTATGTTCAAAATCACACTTCTTGATTTTACTATGTTGAATTTTTAGTGCTAATTTCTTTCCATCATTTCAAATATTTATTTGTTTAAAAATGATAACTGTTAGTAGTATCAACCTTGTCAGAAAAGAAAAGTTCATGAGATATCTATTTTTGTGTAAGTTACTTTACATATAGTTTTGCCTTGGGACCTACTATCTGCAAAATTTAAAAGCTAACTCATCTTTTAACCTCGTTTTTTGTCATTCTCTCTCCTCTATATATCCCTCTACAACCCGACAAACATGAAGAACCAATTGAAGAAGATAATGAGAGATCGTTACACCGATCAGTGGAACTCAAAGAGGACATTTACGAGACTGTTGCTCGTCCCTCATCTATGATGTTTCCGGGTCAACGATAGTTATGAAGGTGACGAATATAATGGCAGTCAACGATGATGAAATTCTGGGTTAAGTTGACAACTGTTAAAAAGTTTCAGAGATGAAGATGGCAACTGGTCGAGATTCGGGTTTCATGCGGTTGTCAATCGTGGCAAAGATGGTGGGGTTTAGCTGAAATGAAGATGGCAACATGTTCGTATCCAAGGTTGAACAACTGGGTTTTCGATTGACTATAAAGACGATGATGGTTAGGATGCAGCTATCACGATCATCATACAAGATATGCATCTTTGGATTTGAGCCGGAATCATTCTCTATCGTCGCCATGCTTGAGAAACCATCGCAACGTTCACCTAAGCCTGTTTCAGGGTCTCCGGCATCTCACCGTCATAGAAACCACCGCCTCCAACCACCGTTGTTTCTTTTTTTTTCTCTAGATAGGCAATCTGTTGATAAGAATAAAACATAAAGAATATTCGTTGCATTTAGCAAGAAATAAATGAGGAAAAAATGTAAAATTTAAAGAAAACCACCCGCCTCTAAGTTGGTCGTCAGATCTATGCCACCTCAACCGACTAACACCATCATGGAAACCACCGCCTCCACCGACTGTCGATTTTTTGTTTCTTCTCTGAAACTGAAATGTGTCAAATGAAAAGGGGTAGGGTTTTTCAAATAAATAGAGAGATAAAGCAAGTGGGT
The DNA here is from genome assembly GCA_039602395.1 of Deinandra increscens subsp. villosa. Taxonomy (NCBI): domain Eukaryota; kingdom Viridiplantae; phylum Streptophyta; class Magnoliopsida; order Asterales; family Asteraceae; genus Deinandra; species Deinandra increscens. Next base: position 9,688 of record JBCNJP010004281.1, read on the forward strand.
CTATTTGAACTCTAGAAAAGAATCGATCTCTTTTGTACACTGTACTTTAAAGTAAGTCATACTTGTTTTGAAATTCAAGTTTTGAAATTCAAATTTCAATCTCCCAGCTCCAGCGCCTTTTATATGACTTTTCATTGATTATTAAATAAATTAAATAAAATTCTATGAAAATTACAAGTGTCATAATATTAAGGGGGTTTGCTAGATTCATGCCACATTGGATTATTGAACTTCCTTTATTATATAGAAGATATATGTATATGTATACACTAGTCTTTTGGACCCGTGCGTCGCACGGCTGTTTTTTAAGAATAACTAATATAATAAAATAAATTAGACGTTATTAATTTTTAACGTAGAACTAAAATAAAGTAGGGAAATTATATTTAAAGTGAAACAAAATCATGATTCAAGTTTACGGAATGTAAAAAAGTTACAAATTAGAAAAAATAGATTTGTACACTACATTTACAGTTTCATCTGTGACTTTACCATCCTCGTCCAATATAAGAAGTTTGAGCCCTTGTCTACTTTTAACTCGTGATAAAGCAACGTACAATTGTCCATGGCTGAAACATGGATTCTTTAGATATAGCCCAACTCTAGAAAGCGACTGGCCCTGACTTTTATTTACTGTCATTCCAAAACAGAGAGCGATTGGGAACTGCCTTCTTTGAAATTTAAAGGGTATCTTCTTGTCAGATGGAGACATTGATATTCTTGGTAGAAAAGCGCGAAAACCAACATTGTTACCAGATATTACTTCTGCCTCAATAACACGTTTTCCAAGATTGACGATTTGAAGCCGAGTGCCATTACAAAGACCGTTTTTTTGATCAAAATTTCTTAGTAGCATAACTGGCACACCTTTTTTTAGAACCAACCTATGGTTTGGAAGACCGGAAAACTGCAACCCATTAAGAACATCTGGTGAGTAGAGGTTTTCATCAACGGTTCCTTGAACATCCTCTGTTGGACATAATGAATCCGAACTTAAATACTCTTTTTCATCACCCGGAATTACATTTAGCAATCTTTCATTAATTTCGTAGACAATTTCATTTGTAGGTGCCAATATTGCTCTTTCCTTCCAATAAGCAGGATTTTTAAAGTTTTCAAGCATTGAAGGGTATACAAACTGTATTAGGTCTTCAAGAGGATCCACTGAGTCATGAATAAGGAGATCATCTGGAATTTTAATATTTGCATGTCCATCGTTTTCGCCACCAAGTAAACCCTCTCCCAGCTGCAAAAGCCACTCAGCAAAAGTCTTAATACTTTCAACATCTGACAACTGATTACCCTGTGTGAGGCGCATGTTCTTCGTTAGCTTCAATACTTTGCATTCATGCCAGATATATGATGAACTCAATGATGCGTTGACAATGTCTTCGTCGGTTCCTCCCTGCACAACCGGTAATATCTGTCTGAAATCACCTCCAAACACAACCACTTTCCCTCCAAAAAAACATTTGGTGTTTGAAGACTTATGAGTTGATAAAATATCATTCAATGTTCTATCTAGCGCTTCGAAACAATGTTTGTTGGTCATCGGCGCCTCATCCCAAATGATTAAGCTTGTCCGCTCTAATAAGTCTGCAGCATCACTGTTTTGTTTCAAAGTACATATGGAATCCTCTGTGATGTTTATCGGTATACGGAATCTTGAGTGTGCCGTTCTACCACCGGGAAGTAACAAAGATGCGATACCACTTGAAGCAACGTTTAATACAATCTCGCCTTCTGATCTTACATATGCTGATAAAGTGTTCCAGAGGAATGTCTTTCCGGTTCCACCATATCCATATACGAAGAAGACACCACCCTTTTTACTCTTAACTGCTGAATTTATCTCTTGAAAGATAGATCTTTGTTCATCAGTTAACTTTATGAAAAGATCCTCAAACTCATTTTTCATGGTATCCTTGTCATATGAAAGTTCCTAAGGTATAAACATGTAAAATAAATTAACAAATAAAATGATTAAACAGTTAAATAAATTAACAATAACATGTTGTAGCATATCATATCTAAGTATAAGGACTAAGGTATAAAGATGTAGCATATCATATATAACTATAAGGACGAAGTTAAAACTAACCTCATCGATCAACATATTCTCAGATAAAAGTATAGAAACATCATCTGGAAAAGGCATGGATTCAAAGTTACTCAAACTCGAATTGTTACGTAGTAAGATCTTTTGAATTTCGAGTAAAGTGAGGTTCTTTAACTGGTCAGCATTAATCGAGGAACCTACATATGGTAGAAAATTTTGTTCAGTGGGTATGTGATATAATCATTAGAAAAAAAAGTTCGAGATATACGTACCTTGAGTATTTGGGTTTTGTTTTCGTTGATAAACAATTCCATCAGATAATGTTTCCCAAGAGTTCTCCCAAACATGCTCGGGTCTAGATAACGTATTGCACCATAACATTGTGGCGAAAAGATTCCTTAGGTAATGTCCGGATCCATAGTGGCTTGCTTCTACAATAGCTTCAATATATTCTCTGTCATCATCCAAAAGGCCAAGTGCATAGCAAGCATCTTTGAATGTAGAATGCTGATGTCCGTTCACGGTTTTTATTTCTTCAAAAGATTTAGGACCCTTTACCTTATTAAGGAGAATACGTAAGAAATATGCTTCACCAAGAGCCGGCGATACCGAATGAATTCTACCAATACAAATGCCTCTCTTTCTGGGTTTCCAACATCTATCTTTTTCCTTCCATACAAATTTTGAAGGAAACTGAACATAAGTAAGGGACCTCGCTTCTGGGTACATGCCATTACATCTCATCCAATCCAAAAACATAGAGGAACAAACTGATGCCTTTTCAATAACGTCATCAATATCATCTTCCTCACCAAAGACCACTTGTTGCTGTCCGGGGAGATGAAAAGGAAGTCTCGAAACTGTAGGATATCTATAGTGAACTTTATTAGCGTATATACGCCAAGTAGCTTCGCACGCAGATATGTACCTACAATTATAATAATCTTTAATCTCATCACGACCTTTTAACTGTTCACTTCCTTTTTCAGGGTTGTCCAATTTCATCTGCGTTCTATCAGGCCCCTTGTTGATATACTTGAAGAGATATTTGATGGCATTTCCTCGATTGCACCATTCCACATTTATATGCGCCTGATATTTTTTCAACAAAAATTTGTTGTATGGAACAACATATCGTGTATCAATCTCTTCCCCAGATTTCATAATAGTAGGGCCATCACGACGTCTACGATATAGAGGGAAACCATCCTGATCTGTTGAGGTTCTCTCACGGAACTTTTTTGGAAAATTCTTCGTACAGGTTTTGTTTGACATGCAGGGTGATTTCATATTATGATGTCCGCATGGACCATGTATCATGAAGTCACGCACAAGTGAGTATAATTCCGGATCTTGATTTTTATCTGGAATCTCAGCGGATATGACACGATCAATGTGGTCAGGAGTTGGTAGTTTGTCATCTGGATGCAAAAATAAGCATATGTGTGCATGGGGCAAACCCCGCTTTTGAAACTCAACTGTGTAGACAACTGGAAAAAAAATAGAAAAATTATAAAGAACATATGCAATGTAAAAAATAAGATAACAATTTTTTTAATTAAATGTACCTGCTTGAACTTTGCCAAATAACGCTTTATCTTTTAAATCTTTCATAAGAGATTCAAGCTTCATCTTAAATGCACGGCACAAATAGTCTGGACGTTCATCGGCAGTAAGATTAGTATCTTCCAGAACTCTAACAATTTCCGGCCATTTCGGATTGCATGTTATTGTTATAAACAGATCAGGATAGCCATACCATTTGCACAACGACATGGCATCCAAAAAATTTTGCATCATAAAACGTGCACCGCCAGTAAAAGAAGATGGTAGGATGACACGTTGGCCGGTACATGACAAATCTGTATTTCCATGATTCTTTGCATTATTTAGATTTTGCAATGTTTCTGCTCTTAGTAAAGACTGCTTCCCACGAATAAAACCGAGCCTCTCACTCTCAATCATCGTATAAGCGTCAACTAAAAATTGTTGATAAAGTCTTCTGGAATTTAAAATCAAGGAGAACCGGTTAACCCTGTCCTGAATCCGGAACGAAAAAAACTCTCTCATAGTGACCTTTCCACGGGTAGAGCTGTCCACATCTGTGATGTTTCGGTGAGGAATATTTATTCGGTATCCATCATCACCAAAAGGGAACAAAAGGGGATATTGAAGTGGCAAATACGAAGGATGTAGCTCACTTATTCGTTGCAGAGTACCCGTTCGAGTAGTAACAATTATATCTCGATGGTCAATTAAGTTGCAAACATCCCCAACGATTAACACGGCGACTTCAGACGATGTAGGTAAGTTGTACGTCCTGCCATCATTTTTTCTGCTACTTATGATACGTAGCTTTAAATTAGAATCAGGATTCTTTAAAAGTGAATCTCTAGCCATTCTGTAACTTTTCACCAAGGCATTCTCTGTATCTAACATAACCTTTAACTGTTCTATCAATTGAACATCAAATATTCCTTCTGGTTTATCTGACCTGTTTTTTTTATTTTAAATTTCGATAAGAAATAATTTAAAAAATAACAAATAATCAACATTGTACGTGTAAATAACAGAATAAAACATAGTAATGAATCAATGACAATGAATAAAATATAAAGAAACAATACTCGTTGTATGTGTCCTAAAAACTACTCATGTAACACCGCGTGTTGAAATTATGATGTGATGAGTTGTTTTGTTTATTATTATCTAATTTTGTGTACTAATTCGTGTATGTGTGATATAAGAAACGTGTCTCATACTTATCATTGGAAGTTTGTAAACAATTTAATTTGTAACCTTTTTACATATTTTTTTAAATATGTATTTGTTTACTTCAAAGTTGAGTTCTTTTGTTTAGTTTGGATTACTCAATACAATTACAGGTCATTGAAATAGATTATTAACTATTATAGATTTTAAATAATGAGTTAAAGGGCTGTACATTCTTAATTAATTAAATAATGAATTGAAAAAATATATATTGATTATTAAGTCCTAACAATGAATTATTATAGATCTTGAAATAATTAATTATAAAACTGGAAAACAATATAAATATTATAGTGTTGTACGAATAATGTTAAGCTAAATAATAACACATTAATAAAAAGAAATTACTTAACTAAAATTTATAACAATTTACTAATATAAATTAATATAATTCAAAAGATGAGTTAGTGTACTTACTTAATAGCTTGTTGTCTATTGGACACCTCGTTCTCTGTATCATAAATGTATAATTGAGAGAATTTAGGTTTATCACCTTCTTTCGGCAACAAAGTTCCAATCGAATGATAATTCTCCCCGCTCAATCTGAAGGTGAAAGTACCTTTACTCTTGTTGATTGATTTATCCACCTTACCTCCCATCGAAGTGAATGCAAACATCGAATTATACCGACGAATATTCTTCAAAAAATATTTGCTTTTCTGATTCTGAGAAGAAAATAATTCTTTATAAGTTGGTGATGGTTCTTTTAGCTGTGGTAGTTGCACCTTTCCGTACGCACAACATAAAGAGTAACTCTTTCCAAGCTCATTTGTTCTTCCTAATCCTGCTTCGTCTTTCCATAACTTAGCGTTACAAACATCACATATGATACTTTGGTCACCATGATCAAGATAATCTGTGGAGAAGTTAAATCATGAAAATAATGAGTTGTTGATAAATAAAAGAATCAAATAATAAAAGAATCATATAATAAAAGATAAGCTTATTAGAGATCTTATACCTTTAGATATTCCGACTCTAGGATCTTGCTTTTGTTGAACATTATTTACTACATCGTTTGAGGTGAGATCAACAATGGGAATCGGAGAAGCATTAAAAGATTTTCTTTTCAACGTATGTCTACCGGAAGGTAATGTTGATTTGGAATTTAAATCAATTACGGTTGAACTATTTCTTTCCTTAGAGGAACTTGAAGGATTGGAAAGATTACTAATGACTCTTTTGCTTGATGGTGGTGTGACCAACATTGAATGATTATTTTCTGAAAAGAAAAATTAAACAATAATAATAAATGTTAAAAAATATATTTAATTGTTAAAAAAAATACATTTAAATTACAAATTATAGATGTGTATATTACCATGGGTGATAGTAGAATGCGAAAATGTGAATGTTGTCTTTGAAGATAATTGAGTAGAGCTCAAATTGAATCCTGTATTAGATAAAATGCAATAAATAATATATTTGGTTACATAATTAGTCGAATATCATAGAAATACGATTAATAGATAAATGTACCTTTGGGAATATTTGTTGATGGACTGTTATTTTCGCTTGATGAAGTACCGACAAATGTAGCATTCTGTGTTATGTAGGAGTTGCCCGGTTTATTGAGCTTCTCTTTTCGAACATTCTTATGATGCGAATCAACTAATTGACGAATAAAATAAATTAGGATTATTAGTTATATTGAACACACATACTTAGTATAATGTTATAAGGATAACATGCATTAAATAAATATAAATAAAAAACATAATAAAGTTATATATAACACTGTAAGTCTTTGAAAATAATTAATCTTATTTATAATTTAATGTTAAAGTTTCTTACCAATCTTCGAAATTTGTCTGTTTTCATTGATTTGTATTTAATCATGCTATTAATTACTTATAGTTATTTTTGGAATTGCTAATGAAATCTTTATTTCATTTTGTAAGGAATCTTTATTTCGATTATTAATAGAACAATCTTTGAGGTAAAAGAGAATTTAATATTTAAAATCACTATTATATAAAAAAATTAAATCTATAGAATATTAAAAACGCACAACAAAAGGTGAAATAAACTAAAAAAATATTAGTACTTCCCTTTTACTTTAAAGATTCGTAAGGGTCATAAATTACCTAAATAAAATAGTAATTCCCTTTATCAGATATAAGGAATGTTAAAAAATAAAAGACTATAATAAAAATTAATATTAATACTCAATAATCATGTTTTACTTGAATCACGTTTTAAGTATTATTTTATATTGCCTTATTTGCTATATTCGATTTAAAAAAAAAATTACGAAAACATAGTAATTAACACATTGAATTGAAAATTGGAAACAGTAAGGGTCTAAATTGTTGTTTCCTTTTTAAGTTTAATCAATATGATTTCCTTAGTATATATTAATTGCAATATATGTATGAAAAATAAGTCATAAAAAATCTGATAAAGAGAATAATTAAAACTTACCATTTGATATATCTGATAGAGGTTTTCTCTTCATAGCAATGGGCGTTGAATTATTTTCATGTAGGTCCACGGTAGAAAAATTACTTCTCTTAGACGATGTTGACGACGAAGATGTCAATTGAAGGCCATCTGTAAAACATTAAACCATTTGAAAAGATGAGCAATGGTAGAAAAATTTACAAATAAGTAAAAATGAATGTAATAATACTTACGATTTGATATCCGATATACATTATTAGTTTCCGGAAAAGGAAGACACGATTCAGAATATGATTTCCGAAGTCGTTTCTTTTTCTTAGCATCCAATAAAGCTTTCCTAGCTTTTCTATTCTCTTTGAATATATCTCTTCTATCCATTGTAATTCCTCAATTCTAAGAGGATTACATATTAAAAAAAATGAAAATTATATAAGAACAACTAATATAATACGAAAAAGAAATCAAAGTTAGAAATAAGTAATATACTTACATGAATGTTGAAGAATGAAGAAGAATGACAGAAACTCATAGATTCCAATTGATGTGAGGGGAGTCTTTGTTTCTTGGAAGAATGATAATTGATGCTTAATTTCCTCACAATTTGCTTAAATAAATGAGGAGATTTTAAGAGGGAATTAATCAATTCGAAATTTTTTATATTCGAATTAATTTTTAAAAATATTTCGGACTATTTATAGGTAAATTAGTGGAGGGAAATAAAAGTTTAAAAAAAATAAAATATTTGCAAAGATTAAGGAGGGAAATCGATTTATATTTAAAAAAGGTATGTAAGATGTGTTTTTCGTTGATGGTATTGGTTAATATAATTAAACTTTGTATAAAAATTTGAAATTTTCGAGTTAAATTTGATGAGGTGAAATAAAAGTAAAAATTTTTCAAATTCAAATTCGAATTCAAAGAAAATATCGATTTTTTAAAAAAGTAAGATTTTTTTAAAAAAAATCGGTGTTAATCGATTTTTAAAGAAATTTTCTTTGAATTCGAATTCAAATTTCAAAAATTTAATCTTACTTTTAAAAAAGATGGAGGGAATTACTGGGTGAAAGAAAATATCGATTTTTTAAAAAAATACGGAAAGATTATTTTCATTTTTTTAAAAAATGGAGGGAAATCTCGTACAAATATTCAGGGATGAATAGAAAATTTTTTAAAAAAGCATATCGATCTTTTTTTTAAGAAATATTAAAACGTTATTGTTACTATATTATGCTATAGGGATTAGGAAAAAGATTTTTACAAATGTTATTTCGGTGGTAAATTAAAAATTTTTTTTTAATTTAAATACTTATAATATTAACATAGATATAATGATTTGTAATTGAAATACTACATATATGATTTCAATAAAGATCAATTTTAGTGCTTGTATAAGCACTATAACACTTATATGGCTAATCATCTTAAAAATAAGTGCCAAATAGTGTACCAACAATGATTTCAAAAAATAATACAAACTCAAACCAAATAAAGTTGGAATCTAAACATAGCTAAACCAAGCATTTTGTTCCAAAAATATAAAAAACCAAACCAAATAAATAAACCAAGCATTTTGTTCCAAAAATATAAAAAACCAAACCAACATTGTTTTAGTAGGGAATTAAGGATCCACACTACCTTCCCTATCTATTATTGAATAAAAAGACCAAGACTCATAAAATTCATACCAAGGCAAACTGAAATGATAAATACTGTAGCATTCAAACAAACCAATAACTTGAAAATACTTATTAATAACTTGATCCTCCTCACTTCTCCACCTTTGGTATAAGTAGCTTCTCTTTGACAAAACTTCCATTGTCGGATTTTGAGTTAGAATCACTCTTAACCGAAGAAGGTGTTGCCTTGGCTGGTGAAGTTATTGGTAGGTCTTCATCATACACTTCATCAAGGTTCCTTTTTAAATCCGCAGCTTGACTACCTTCACCTCTGCTCAGAACCGTATTCACCGACAAAGGTGTTTCATTATCACCTGTGAAGGACACGACATCCTAGGAAAAAAAATAGTTAACTTATGAGTCATTTATAATAAGTAACATGAAACATAAAATGTTGGTAACAATTCAACTGTTGCCATAGCAATCTATGCCAAAAAAAACTTTTTATTTAGCAAAAGTTGTAACCTTTGAATCAAATCTATTATAAAGTTACAAAATTTGATGAAAAAATATGACCCATTAACATCAGCTTCAAAATTACTTCATTTTCAATATATAACTATCATAAACTGCAGTTTATAAACTCCAAATGCAGTTTATATACATGCAGTTTATGTACATGCATTTAACTTTTGGCATAACATAAGCAAACAGAGTTAATACCTTATCATGCAATTTATATACATGAAGTTAACTTTTGATTAAGTATACAGAATTAAAAATAAAGAGTTACAGTACATTTTCGTAGCCGAATTTATTGGATTGGAGTTCTTTGCTTGACGACTTGCCCGAATCAGTTAGATAAAGCTGAGTTATAGATTAGCATGAGGTTATTTTGTTGATAAATAAACATAAAAGTAATAAAAACAATAAACAAATTTGTTTAGGGTAATCATGTATAAAATTTGTTTAGGGTAATCATGTATACAAATTTAAGTTACTCATGTTTATGGTAACCATGTATACAAATTTAAGTTACTCAATGCCAAGTTGCAATTTTATCATTGTACTCAATGGGCAGTTGGATCTTTAAATTACTCATATTAAGTAAGTTACTCAAAAACAATGACGAAATTTGAACAGGTTCATAAGAAATTTAACTAACTACTCAATGCCCTGTTGCACTTTTATATATTTAGACATAATCATACAAACTTAACTTATATGCATTTTGATAAACCAAATTAATGAAAATAATATAACTGACCTGGTCACTGCTGTACTTTTCTTCAAGGGCTTTCATTATTTTCTGATCATCAGTCACCTTTTCAACCGTGTAAAACTTGTAGCGCTTCTTGATATTGAACTCGCTGACATCTATTTTGAAGGCATACTTCCTTTCAAGTAAAGCTTGAATCTCAGTTGGTACTTTCAAATCAACATCATCATTCTAAAAACAGGTTGAATTAGGTAAACAAAGCATATAAATTGGTTTATGTGGATAAGACTATGTTAAATTTAGAATGACTATTTTAAACAATATTTTTATACCACGGCGTTCTTCTCTCTTTGAAAGTTAGACAAAACTTCCGAGGCGGATTTGTGCAATAGCTTTTTCGCTTCACCGTCAAACAAAGTAAGATTAACAGTTCCGCTTGAGTCTTGTACCTTAAGCCCAATCTTGAACCTAATACAAATAACACAGATTAAATTTAATACTCTGCTTTTTTTTTATGGGTGTTAGCAAAACATATATACTAAAGAATATTAATAATGATACCTTGGAAATGGTTGGATGACCTTTTTATAACTCTTGCAGTCTGAATTGTTACATATGCCAGTAACAGCTTCAGTGATTGGTTGCGGTTCAGTCTCGGTTTTAGCAACAGATTGGTCTTGACTGATTGGCTGTGGCTCAGTTTCGGTGAGAGATTGGGGCTGCTCTCGGGTGATTGGCAGGGGTTGACCATCGGTGATGGCAAGTGGAACATCTTCGGTCAATGGCAGTGCTTCAGTCGTAGGCTGAACAATTTTAATGCATCTTTTGCAAGCCTGGTAATACCAAGTGTCGTATATCATTTTCACTGTGCCCAGAACGATGACCTTGTTAGCCTGTTTCAGAAGTTGTTTTTGGTTAGATGATTATGAGTTTTAATCATTACAGATTTTCTATAAAATATTAGATGTGTAATAATATGGTTACCTCTTCAATGCCTTGGACTTCAGCCGTATGATTGAAAGCAGTAACCTCAAGAAAGTCCAACTCCATATTGTATGTAACACCGGATGAAGCCCGGCTATAAGATGGTGTCTTTGGAGAATCAACAGTTTGAAGGAAACTGAAAATAGATAATATAAGAACTAATTAGTATAAGATCTTAATAATATGTTTCAAAAATGTAGGAAAAACAACTATATAACCTTTCCAAAAAAGTTGATGTCTCTTTCACATCATGTGAATTGATGAAAAGATTTGTTCCATCAAAAGCATTGGACACAGAGTGTCGACCTACAAATTTGACATAACAATGGTTTAATACATATGTAAAAATAAGAAACAATTTATTTAATCAAACGGTTACCTTCATATATAGCAAATCTACCAAACTGAAGTATTATGACATAGTGTGGTTCCTCATGAGCGGCCAAATAGTTTAGTAGCTGATGAGCAAATGCATCAAAAAGTGTGACATAGATTGATTCACCCCTGGAAGAAATGACAAATTATATAAGCATAAGGATTTAACATAATGTTAAAAACAGATCTTAGAGTTGCAAATAACAAAATGTTTAACTTACTTCAAGTCCTCTAATTTAATTCTCATTTTTACTGAATCTCTCTTGTCCTTTGTCTTGAAGTGTGTCAAAGGTTCATTTTCTCTCAACACCCCAATCACATCTGCAATAGAAAACATGTAAGTATTAAAATCAGATATTTGAGTTGACAATAAATTATAACTAAATAAAGTATAAAATAAAACATGGGGGAAAAAGAATTAGTACCAATGCTAAGGGTTGTTGATGCTTCAAGTTCCACAATCGTTTTGAAATCAGTAAAATTGAAAAAGCGGTCGTCTCCAGACCATTCTGTCCCCCTAGCCACATGTGTCTCAAAGTTGATCCCTAACTTCAATGGATGATCAACCATTCTCCACGTACCAGTATTTGAACCAAGTAATGGTCTTTTGATAATTAAAACATTCTGGTTTATGAAAAACCTCTGGAAACGGTTCAGCCACTTGAATAAGCAAGATCCTGATATCTTGTTACCCTAGGGTATAAAAAAATGTTTAAGCAAATATAAAAGTTTAAGCAAAAAAAAAAAAGATATATATTGCATATTACCTCTTCATCAGCACACACAAACTCAACAGAATATGTTTGAGTCGGGTTAGAATACAATGGTCGTTTCCAAACAGACAACACCCGAACCTTGACATAGTGTTCCATATTGGAAACCTGAAGTTCATTCAGTGGCTGAAAGTTCTGAACTTGAAGCTGCTGGTCCATATTTGTGACAGAAGTTTGATTTCGAGAGGAAGGAAGAAGGGAAGAGTGTGATGTTGAAGAACATCGAGTAGCATATTTATAGTTGAGTATTAAACGTATTTTAGGAAAAAATATAGGAGATAAGTATTAATTTGAATTTCAAAAACAATGATAATTTATATTATCTTAAAATAAAATGCAATTAACCAAATTAAGAATCAATCAAATAATATAAAAATAATGTACGAAAATAAATGACAATTTCCGAAAATAAAGAGTCAAACAGATTTTGAATTTTGAATTGTAAAATTGAAAGTGGTAATCTTATCCTAAAATAAGACTTTACGAAAATAATTAAAAAAATAAAAGGAATTTCAAAAGATGTATATCAATATTAGTCAGACTATATTAGGTTAGAATGTGACATCTAAGTTTGGTTACATATCCATTCAGGTATAATCATATGATACCTGCTAAGCATTGTTGTTTCTTCAATTGTGCAGAGCTAAGACCTGCAGCAGAAGAAAAAAAACCATATTAGCAACTCAAAAACAGCAATACTGTCAGGGCTAACCTTCAAGTTGTGATCTGCACACTAATATACAGTTCTAACCTTCAAATAATCAATTCTGTATATTGATGTATATTGATGTATATTTGACAAAAATAAGGGATCTTTAATATGTAGATTGAGTGAAAATTGAAGTTTAATAATTGAGAAATAAATTACTAAAATAAAAGTATTGAAGTTAAAAGGCAAGAATAAATACCTCCTTGAAGACATCATGCTCTTTGAGGAACTTCCTATGATTGACATGAGGTGTTCCTGGGTCATCTGTAGGCCCAACAAATACAGTGATCATGAATCAACATTCTAAAGAGACCGAAGGTTTCAAAAACTAAAAGAAAAGAATACTGATAAATATATATTTGGGTATAAAAAGTCTCACTTTTTCCAAACAATTGAAACAGTAAAATTTATCCTCAAATATCATCCAATTATTTGTTGACATAGCAAACATCTAGAAAGTATTATAATTAGCTTCCAACAGAACAATCTACAAAGCAATTGAAGAGTAAAAACTTATCAACTGAAAGACAAATATCATAATGGAGTGAAAGTGAATAATGATAAGAACATAAACAATTGGCAACACAGATTAAAGAACTCCATACTTGTTAAAATGAAAACAGATCCATGAAGTCAACAATTAAGATATATGAACATTAACAATGATGAAAACATATATTAAAGATGAATAAAGCCTAAATAAAAACCAAAAAAGCACAAATATCCAATAACAGATCCATGAACTCAACAATCAATGAGTTCATCAGATTGATAAAACAACAATCCTAGATGGTTTTGAGAGAGACCCAAATTTGCTTATCTACCATTTACTATTATAAGAAAGTACACAAATTCTCGTCCCATTCCATACTCGTTCACCAAACACCGCTTAATCATGTTGCAACTATCAATCGCAAGAACAAATAATTGCTTAAAGGATTACATACCAAGTGAAATACATGCACCAACAACAATAATCACATATGCTCTTGCAATTGTTTCACTGTCCAAATCATCTTTCGTCATCCATTTCACCCTTTATGCCTTTAACACCAAGTAAAACTACTTTTGTATCTGACCTTGAAGTCAACAGCAAAATTGTGGTTGTAAACTGTCCCCTGTAATGGGTCAAGCCAATTATTGATGGTATGATATTATTCAACTCTAAACCATAGAGGAAGCTTAGAGAGACTTCATTCATAAACAATTGAATCTCAAAATATTATAATTGTAATTAAATATCAAATTGAATGCCTAAACTTAAAGTTCAAAACAAAAGATAGATGTGAAAGTCAGAAGATTACCGTGGTTGCAAGAATGGAAAACAATATGTATCCGCTCATCTACGTTGTTCTTCAGGTTTTATTCTTAAAGGATATTTGATGGCAGATCTGAAATTCGATACATAGATTTCGCAGAGGGTAATCAAAACAAAATCAACAATTCCATTTCCATAAACCCTAATACGAAGTGAAAGGAAAAGGCGATTTTAATTTGATGCAACAACTAAAATCGTAGAAATCAAAAGGGAATGAACTTACCTGAGGTAGAATGACGCAGAGGGAGGTAGCAAATCTACTTGCAGAATCAGGCGAAGAGGAAGTGTAGAGGCTAGATTATGAGGCTTGTAATATTAAATAAGTTGGGCTGGGCTTAGCGGGTTTCATTTAGTTTAGTAGGCTACTTTATTTGGGTTTACTATTGGGCTTATTAGTGTTTATGATTGGCCCATGTGCATGTAAGAGGTGGTATAAATACCACCTCATGTTTATGATCAAGGTAAGCTTTGAGATTGATGTTTACGATTTCCTCACCCTTGTTTGAGATTCCGATCAGCCTCATT
>JBCNJP010004283.1:0-43742 GCA_039602395.1 Deinandra increscens subsp. villosa
TCCAGACTTGGCTCTAGAAGGGGTCACGAATCGGATTTACTCATGAACACAAGGTATTAACAGAGATAACTAAGCAGCGGAAATTTTAAACTTTTATTTAATTGCCAAGTACTACAAAGTAAGAGATAATTTACATAAGGAAATACTAACTGTCACTACGTTTTATTTCTATATCTATGCCAGCTTGCCAGGAACTCTCCTTCCGTCCGATAGCTTGCCCGTCTAATCCCTTATCACCAGGGCCTTCTCACAACTAGTCGAAGTCTCACCCTGACCTGACATACATACATTTTTGGAAAAGGTCAGCTTACGCTGGTGAGTTCTATATTTTAAAAGTTTTACCTCGGTGTGAGGTTTAAAACCCTTGGACCTGCAAGATCCCTTTTTCACAGACAATTAACAAGTATAATATATATCACAATTATATAATACACAATATTCCTTAACAGGAAACACCCCCTATAAAACCATTTATCCTGCTATCCCTTCCTATAACTCCCAACATTTATTATTAGTGTAAACCCTGCTAATGTATAAGCAGAGAAACCATCTTTGCCGACTGCCGAGTTTACCCCTCTAGGGTATTCCCTATAACGGTCAGTCGCCCCGCTTTCCCTTATTTGCTAACTGCCGAGTTTACCCTTCTAGGGCATTCCCTGTAACGGACAGTTGCACCGCCTTCCCCTATTTGCTAACTGCCGAGTTTACCCTTCTAGAGCATTCCCTATAACAGACACTAGCTTTTCCCCCTTTCTATTTGTAATGGTCTCCAATCCCTTTGAGCAACACTACCTCCTAACTCTCCCTGTACGACTACCCGCCCCTAGTTAAATACCCAAGTGACTTAAGATTATTAGTAAACAGTGATAAGGTCTTCATATACTGCAACACGTGGACACCCCCCCAATTTACCGTTGGTGTATGTATACAGGGCGTATCCTCCACACTTCTGATATACCGGGTAACTAATATTATTATGTTTATATATAGGAAGTACCAGCGGCGTATCCACCACATAATAATAAAGCGAATGTATCACATGTTCTCATATAATCATACATATTCACTATAACGTTTACTAATAATCCCTTTATCACTTGACTATTTAATTTCGAAGCAAATATAACACATATCATATCACAGTCATTATATTTACGTTATAACACGTACAAATGATTTAATATCATTTTCATAATATACCATATATATATTTATCTCTCTCTATATATATATATATATCCCAAAAGCCTTTCAACAGTTTATCAATTCAAGATATTTCACGTATATGCATTTCCATAACAGTCCACGTATATATATCAATTCAATAACAATTTAACAGTTCAATATATTCATTAACAATTAGCACCTTAGCAATCTGATATATATTTACTCAAAGGTAATTTAACAGTTTAATACTCCAATAATTCAGATAGGCAACATTTCAGTTATAAATCATTTAGATGCATTTTATAACATTTGTATGTATATCAGCCCGAAAGACATTTAAAGCATTTAAAATATTTAAGAGTGGGCTCATAGAACTCACCTTATGTCTTTAACTCGTTACACGAACGGAACTTCCGCAACGATTCCCGATTTAACCTAATTTGCGTATCGTATGGCGTTAACGCAAGGTTTTATACAATAAACACTTCCTATGTTTATTTTAACATCTTATTATCTTAATAATATTCAATTATTAAGTTTATTCCTTTTTAAAGGTCAAAATGACCAAAATGCCCTTTAGGCAGTTATCCTTTTCTTTTAATGATAATATGAAGACGCGCATTCCTATAAGTAAACGCTCACTCCAGGATCGCCCAGTGTTGGGATGCCATTGCCCAGATGGGATGGCGACACCCCCGCTTTTGCCAGAAACCCCAGAGTACAGGCGCTTACCCTTCCGGTCCGCACGAACTTCTAAATATCCGATTAACTCGGTATCTTTAATGCTTTATTATTTCTCCATATTAAATCCATATATGTTTATTATATATATAAACATGTTACCATACCAAAATTCAAGTCCCCATACCCTCCGGATTATTTTATATTAAATAACCTTATTCCGAAACCCTAATTTCATAAAATTCCCATTTTATTATCAAAACTCATTTTTATTCAAAACCGTCTTAGGGTATTATCCATTATAACATTTTATAATATCTTTTAAAATGGCAAAGCTTAATTCAAAACCGTTTGCTCGATTTGGCCAGAATAACGACACGAAAACCCTAATTTTTGACCCGTTTACAAAACCTTAACCAAACCTTTTCCAATTGTGAAATAAACTTAGGGCTTTCTTAAAACACATTAAATTAGGATTACCTACAAAAATTCAGACCCTAATTCCCACCCGATCACCCGATTTCATCAAAACAAGCTCAAGAACCCTAGTTTTTATATATTTTTAGAAATCATACTTAGAAGCAATATTATCAAAAACTGAAAGTGGTTACTGTTAAGCATACCAAATAAGGAGTGACTGCAGAAATTCGGCTCCTAACTCCTCACCGTTTGCTCGTATTGCTCCGACGAAGATTCCGGCAGAAAAGAGGGTTTTTAGAGGATGAATTCGTGAATTGGTGATCAATTTCGGTGTATTTCGATCCGTATTTATACTAGAGGAGGTCGCCTTTATGTTTAGACACGTATAGGGGTGAGTATCCAGCTGAATTTGACGCGTATACGGATCAAACGTAGCCCCCAAGCATGAAAACGTGGCTTAAATCGCGACCTGTCCAATTTCTGCATCACTGTAGGTCTCGCGTATCGCCTAGGAGAGGAGGAGGGCTGCGCGTACCGCCTGGTATTTTGGCAGAATGACAATTTTGGTCCCTCAACTTTTTAATTACAATTCAGCCCCCAGACTTCTACCAAACTATCATTTTATGCACTAAAACATTATGGGGCATATTTATAAAGGTTTTTAAGGCTCGGGACACTCTCGATGATATACGTATACATACGTATATATTCATATATATATTTGTATATATTTTTCATTATTTACACATTTGGCCCCTCAAACTTTACAATACACATCCATTTATGTTCCGAATCATTTTAGGATATTATTATAATATATTATAAGCCTCGGGGTACTTATAAAAGTTATAGATACGTATAATACCCATACGTATTCATAACTTTAAATAAATTACACTTTTAGCCCTTTAACTTTTATCTTATGCATATTAAACCCTAATCTTTTGATGTAACTATCATTTTACATCTTATAACCTTCCTAAACATGTTTCTAACATTCTTGAAGGTTCGGGTCATATATAATAATGTATATACATATATATATTTGTGTATTTCCATAATTTACACTTTCTACCCTTCTATTTTCTTGTTCATTATTAAGCATGCATTTTTCCACACGTATAACTATCCAATCACGTATTTCCACGTATATATCCATTAAATGAATATTTCACATGCATTCATACAATTAGACATATATGATTTCAATATCATGTAATCGTGTAAACTTATTTTCTCCCGGTTATCATTTATTTCCATCATATAAACGTTTAGCTACGTTTTTCATGCTAACATCAATTATTTTTGATATAAAACACATATTATTTCATTTTCTTTCCTCATGTTATCAATTAACACATAAATCATTCATGCAATACTGTTATTTATCAGTCTATTACCCGGTAATGGGTAAAAATGCATTTTTCAAACGTTTTAACACTTTTAGCTTTCTATCACATTTATCATGTGTATTAATCATGTATTTCTCAAATTTTGGGATGTTACAACTCTACCCCCCTTAAATAAGGTTTCGTCCCGAAACCTGCTTCGTTTTACGAATATCTCATTAGTGAGACATTCTTTCCTTACCCCTTTCTTTTCTAGGTTGATTTAAGAATCTAACCTAGGCATTCATAACACTTTACTATAGGAATTATCTTGCTCCTAATCCTTTCCTTCTAATTGCGATGTAGAACCGCAATACGTATTTCTATATACGATAATCCGTTATTTAGAATGCTTCTATCGAAAGATGTTATTTCTAACTCGTTTGCTTCAAAACCGCAACGATTCTTCAGATGACATTTCAGCTAACTCTTGGAAGAACGTGTCTCCGTGAGTCTTCTAATGCTCCATTCTTGCCCTTTGTATATATCGAACGTTTTATCTATACTTGCATGCCTTGGTCTTCATTCTTGAATTCCAACAGTCCCTCACTTGCTTACTAATAAGTGATCTATATCCATAAATTCTACTAATTTGTTTTCCACAGTGGCCTGTACTATTTACTTACACGAGACTAACTCTAGTCCACTTCTCGTTGTATCTCAGGTGTATATATATAAGATGTACCAACGGCGTATCTACCACACCTTTGATACAACCAGAGGTGTACTAGTCCTAGCCTAGTGTAGGATGATATTACTATTCTAACCACAACAAAGTCAGTATAATTTATGACTATCTATCACTTACTTTCAATAAACTAGTTGGACATCTTGGTTAATGCTCCCATTTCCTGAGTGTAAATACTACTACTGCAATCTTCGAAGTCTGGAAATTCTTTAACATATGACGTTCGTTATCTAAGGCCGTCTCATTCTAGAAAATTCCTCAGAAAATTTTCTAACACATATCGTTCATTTTTTTTTCTACGGCAGTCATAATTTAAAGGATTCGCAATCCTAACTAACGGCCTATCAAGCAATTTCGTAAAACCATTCGATAGAACTCATAATAACGTTAAAGTCATAACACGTATTCAA
Organism: Deinandra increscens subsp. villosa; assembly: GCA_039602395.1. Lineage (NCBI taxonomy): Eukaryota > Viridiplantae > Streptophyta > Magnoliopsida > Asterales > Asteraceae > Deinandra > Deinandra increscens. The sequence continues at coordinate 4,755 of JBCNJP010004283.1, forward strand.
GCAACCTATTTATCGAGAAATGTACCTGAGGTCACATCAGGTCCTTCGATAGCAGTTAGGTTGTAAACTTTATTCTTGGCTCCTGAAGCTGGAACTGATCTCAATGGCATCGGGTTTCTTACTATCTTAGGGCAATTTGCTTTAACATGCCCCGGGCTCCCACACTCGTAACATTTCTTAGTTTCCGGACAACTGTTAGAGTAGTGTCCTTCCTTTCCACATCTATAGCAACTCGTTGGTTTTACCCAACACTCTCCGTGATGATACTTGTCACAGTTACGACACTTAGGCTTGTCGCCTTTTGAATCTTTCTTCTTCTTGTGAAAATCTCGGTCGTTCCTCTTTGAGCTTTCTCCAGTCTCAGATATCTTCCTTTTAACTTCTCCCGGTCTCCCGTTGTCGCCATATTCTTCTTCGTAAACCATAGCACTGATGTCGATTGCTTCCTGGTACGTCTTTGGAACATGAGGCCTAACTATCTTCCTTACAGCAGCAGGAAGGGCCTGAACGTATCTCTTCACTTTTTCTTCCTCGGGTGTCACCAACCTTGGCACTAATCTTGCCATCTCGTCAAACTTGCTTGTGAACTCTTGATGAGTCATAGTACCCGCTTCTAACTTCAGAAAGTTAACCTCGATCCTCTCCAGCTCGTGTCTCGGGCAAAACTTGTTCATCACTAGCGTCTTCAAGTCATTCCACCTCATAGCAGCAACAGCTTGCTCGTCTCGGGATTGTAGAATCGAGTCCCACCAAAATAGTGCTTCTCCTTTGAAGGAATGGGCTGCGTACTTCACCGCTTGGTCAGGACGACACTCACTAATATCTATTACAGCTTCCATCTCTCGAATCCAACGAACAGTCGAACCTGCATCTCTCTGCCCTTCAAATGTCGGAGGCCTACATCCACTAAACGATTTGAAGGAACATCCGCGATTGGCATTTTCCGCACCTTCAGCAGCATCATTATTGGCTCCTCCGGCTCCCACTCCGTTTGCACCTCCACCAGCAGCTCCATAAAGTTGAGCGATCAAATTAGGCAACGCCGCCTGAAACATTTGATTTACTTCCGCCGCCATAGCTGCTTGTTGCTCGTTCGTAAAGACGTTAGTTCTCGCGTTATTCTCTCGTTCGGGATTCACACGCGCACGCCTTCCTGTACCGGTTGCTCTACCGGCACCCCTACCTCTACCACGTCCGCCTCTTATCATCATCCTACATTCCAGGTGAGTGACATTTCAGAATTTATGTGACGTAAAGTCCTTGAACTTTTGAATACATGATAACCAGATAAGTACCGGTACCAAAGCAATTATATAGTTATGATGTGTTCAAAAACCCAGTTACTTTCAATCACAATCCTTCTATGTGTCCACTCTTCTCTTTATCCTTCTACCGGTAACTCTAAGTTTAAAACCGGTTCTTCAAGTCATCTCGCTCCCTAATTATACCGTTCTCATATTTTCTCTGCACTTGGACATACAATAGTTAGGACCTAGGGTTTGTTTATGTGGCTAATACCAAATTGCAGTAGCTAATTGCAATCCGGTCTTTTCCACACTTCACATACTCTAGATGCTACTTACTATGTCCCTAATGCATTCTCATTTCTACGGGCACAAGCTATCCTGGCTGGCATCTATATTCCTTATCTCATCCTACTTTGTCTTTCCCAGAGTCCTAGTTTAAGTCTAGATACTGCATTAGTACCTAAATCTCTTAAACCAAGGCTCTGATACCAACTTGTGACGCCCACTTCCAGACTTGGCTCTAGAAGGGGTCACGAATCGGATTTACTCATGAACACAAGGTATTAACAGAGATTACTAAGCAGCGGAAATTTTAAACTTTTATTTAATTGCCAAGTACTACAAAGTAAGAGATAATTTACATAAGGAAATACTAACTGTCACTACGTTTTATTTCTATATCTATGCCAGCTTGCCAGGAACCCTCCTTCCGTCCGATAGCTTGCCCGTCTAATCCCTTATCACCAGGGCCTTCTCACAACTAGTCGAAGTCTCACCCTGACCTGACATACATACATTTTTGGAAAAGGTCAGCTTACGCTGGTGAGTTCTATATTTTAAAAGTTTTACCTCGGTGTGAGGTTTAAAACCCTTGGACCTGCAAGATCCCTTTTTCACAGACATTTATCAAGTATAATATATATCACAATTATACAACACATAATATTCCTTAACAGGAAACACCCCCTATAAAACCATTTATCCTGCTATCCCTTCCTATAACTCCCAACATTTATTACCAGTGTAAACCCTGCTAATGTATAAGCAGAGAAACCATCTTTGCCGACTGCCGAGTTTACCCCTTCTAGGGTATTCCCTATAACGGTCAGTCGCCCCGCTTTCCCTTATTTGCTAACTGCCGAGTTTACCCTTCTAGGGCATTCCCTGTAACGGACAGTTGCACCGCCTTCCCCTATTTGCTAACTGCCGAGTTTACCCTTCTAGAGCATTCCCTATAACGGACAGTAGCTTTTTCCCTTTTCTATTTGTAGTGGTCTCCAATCCCTTTGAGCAACACTACCTCCTAACTCTCCCTGTACGACTACCCGCCCCTAGTTAAATACCCAAGTGACTTAAGATTATTAGTAAACAGTGATAAGGTCTTCATATACTGCAACACGTGGACACCCCCCAATTTACCGTTGGTGTATGTATACAGGGCGTATCCTCCACACTTCTGATATACCGGGTAACTAATATTATTATGTTTATATATAGGAAGTACCAGCGGCGTATCCACCACATAATAATAAAGCGAATGTATCACATGTTCTCATATAATCATACATATTCACTATAACGTTTACTAATAATCCCTTTATCACTTGACTATTTAATTTCGAAGCAAATATAACACATATCATATCACAGTCATTATATTTACGTTATAACACGTACAAATGATTTAATATCATTTTCATAATATACCATATATATATTTATCTCTCTCTCTCATATATATATATATATCCCAAAAGCCTTTCAACAGTTTATCAATTCAAGATATTTCACGTATATGCATTTCCATAACAGTCCACGTATATATATCAATTCAATAACAATTTAACAGTTCAATATATCCATTAACAATTAGCACCTTAGCAATCTGATATATATTTACTCAAAGGTAATTCAACAGTTTAATACTCCAATAATTCAGATAGGCAACATTTCAGTTATAAATCATTTAGATGCATTTTATAACATTTGTATGTATATCAGCCCGAAAGACATTTAAAACATTTAAAATATTTAAGAGTGGGCTCATAGAACTCACCTTATGTCTTTAACTCGTTTACTCGAACAGAACTTCCGCAACGATTCCTCGATTTAACCTAATTTGCGTATCGTATGGCGTTAACGCAAGGTTTTATACAATAAACACTTCCTATGTTTATTTTAACATCTTATTATCTTAATAATATTCAATTATTAAGTTTATTCCTTTTTAAAGGTCAAAATGACCAAAATGCCCTTTAGGCAGTTATCCTTTTCTTTTAATGATAATATGAAGACGCGCATTCCTATAAGTAAACGCTCACTCCGGGATCGCCCAGTGTTGGGATGCCATTGCCCAGATGGGATGGCGACACCCCCGCTTTTGCCAGAAACCCCAGAGTACAGGCGCTTACCCTTCCGGTCCGCACGAACTTCTAAATATCCGATTAACTCGGTATCTTTAATGCTTTATTATTTCTCCATTTTAAATCCATATATGTTTATTATATATATAAACATGTTACCATACCAAAATTCAAGTCCCCATACCCTCCGGATTATTTTATATTAAATAACCTTATTCCGAAACCCTAATTTCATAAAATTCCCATTTTATTATCAAAACTCATTTTTATTCAAAACCGTCTTAGGGTATTATCCATTATAACATTTTATAATATCCTTTAAAATGGCAAAGCTTAATTCAAAACCGTTTGCTCGATTTGGGCAGAATAACGACACGAAAACCCTAATTTTTGACCCGTTTACAAAACCTTAACCAAACCTTTTCCAATTGTGAAATAAACTTAGGGCTTTCTTAAAACACATTAAATTAGGATTACCTACAAAAATTCAGACCCTAATTCCCACCCGATCACCCGATTTCATCAAAACAAGCTCAAGAACCCTAGTTTTTATATATTTTTAGAAATCATACTTAGAAGCAATATTATCAAAAACTGAAAGAGGTTATTGTTAAGCATACCAAATAAGGAGTGACTGCAGAAATTCGGCTCCTAACTCCTCACCGTTTGCTCGTATTGCTCCGACGAAGATTCCGGCAGAAAAGAGGGTTTTTAGAGGATGAATTCGTGAATTGGTGATCAATTTCGGTGTATTTCGATCCGTATTTATACTAGAGGAGGTCGCCTTTATGTTTAGACACGTATAGGGGTGAGTATCCAGCTGAATTTGACGCGTATACGGATCAAACGTAGCCCCCAAGCATGAAAACGTGGCTTAAATCGCGACCTGTCCAATTTCTGCATCACTGTAGGTCTCGCGTATCGCCTAGGAGAGGAGGAGGGCTGCGCGTACCGCCTGGTATTTTGGCAGAATGACAATTTTGGTCCCTCAACTTTTTAATTACAATTCAGCCCCCAGACTTCTACCAAACTATCATTTTATGCACTAAAACATTATGGGGCATATTTATAAAGGTTTTTAAGGCTCGGGACACTCTCGATGATATACGTATACATACGTATATATTCATATATATATTTGTATATATTTTTCATTATTTACACATTTGGCCCCTCAAACTTTACAATACACATCCATTTATGTTCCGAATCATTTTAGGATATTATTATAATATATTATAAGCCTCGGGGTACTTATAAAAGTTATAGATACGTATAATACCCGTAAGTATTCATAACTTTAAATAAATTACACTTTTAGCCCTTTAACTTTTATCTTATGCATATTAAACCCTAATCTTTTGATGTAACTATCATTTTACATCTTATAACCTTCCTAAACATGTTTCTAACATTCTTGAAGGTTCGGGTCATATATAATAATGTATATACATATATATATTTGTGTATTTCCATAATTTACACTTTCTACCCTTCTATTTTCTTGTTAATTATTTAAGCATGCATTTTTCCACACGTATAACTATCCAATCACGTATTTCCACGTATATATCCATTAAATGAATATTTCACATGCATTCATACAATTTGACATATATATCTGATTTCAATATCATGTAATCGTGTAAACTTATTTTCTCCCGGTTATCATTTATTTCCATCATATAAACGTTTAGCTACGTTTTTCATGCTAACATCAATTATTTCTTTGATATAAAACACATATTATTTCATTTTCTTTCCTCATGTTATCAATTAACACATAAATCATTCATGCAATACTGTTATTTATCAGTCTATTACCCGGTAATGGGTAAAAATGCATTTTTCAAACGTTTTAACACTTTTAGCTTTCTATCACATTTATCATGTGTATTAATCATGTATTTCTCAAATTTTGGGATGTTACAACTTGTCAAGACTTGTAGGTATTTGTGACACCTCGTCCGAAAACCTAGGTCAAACCTTTATACTTTGACTTTTAATTAAGTTTTAATGTGCATTAACCGATCTTATTACTGTTTAAATTGTTAATTATTGTACCTGACCGTTAACTGATGACGTAAACCTAATCCCGCGTTTGTACTAGAAGCGTATACCCGTAAATTTCATAGAGATTCCATGGTTTAATCATGGAATTTCAATAACAAGAAAAATAAATATAAAATGTATTTTTTTTATCTAGAACTTGAACTGGTGTCGTACGTTATATAACCGACACGGAAAACAGATGAGTGACCGTACGTTTAAATTTATTCGATTTTAAACAATCTGGACGGTCGAGCTTAAAACTGTTGCGAACTGACAAAACTGAAAACGTAAACCGTAACCTGTATACAAAACTGAAAACTATAACTGATGTTTGGAAAAACTGTTATAACCGACTCGAACAATTGTTTTTGCGAAATAAAAATCACAAACTGAAACCTTTGTCAAGACTTAAGCCATATCCTCAACCGTTAACCCCATTGGGCCCAACTAGGACCAATAGGCCCAATAATCCGAAAATAATGAAACCGAGCCCGAAACCTTGACACGTTACATAAACTTGATATTCCGAGTGATCATGACGATCCGTAACCTCAACCGCTACACGACGGGCCTGGGCCTCGAACCGGTGCCCCGTCTGGACCCGTACGGCCCAAAACCGCCAAGCGAACCTAAATACATTTTTCATTCAAAAGTTTAGGCCCAATATAAATCCTAAGCCCAATGGATTAATCTTTATTAATTTGGTCCATCCACTTTGTATTAATTTTTTTTATAGAATGGATATCACCTTTACAATTTTTATAAAAACTTGTCACCAACTTGTATAAATTTTACACTTTTGTAATTTATAAAAGTTATGGATTATTTCATTACTAATCTTTATAGGTTTTATCAAACTTTATAATACTTAAAATAATTTATTCAACATGACAAGCTTTCTATAAAAATATCACCTACATATGGTTGTTTTTATAAAAAGTGGCTAGAGATTTTTGTTGGTAAAAATGTGGAGATTAAATCAGCCACCTCTCCACTCTATTACCCTACAACACTTATCACCATAAACCTTACCAACCCACAACAACCCCTCAACCTCTTTCTTCTCTTCACCTTTTCTGCCAAAGACAACCACCCACACCTTTCCCTTTCTCTTTTTCTGTCAAGAAGACACAGCCCATTCACCATCACTTTTACCTACCACCAACTCTTGATGTCGCCACAACCAGGAACCATCATCTCCAACCACCGCCACCCTTTCTCCCTTCCTCCTTCTTTTCCGGCGAAGACCATAACCTCCCTCTCTTCTCTCTTGTTCTGCCTGAAAAGCAACCCCAGCCACCACCACCGCTAGGTACCAACACCACCGCCACTCTCCTCTCTCTTCTCCCTCAAGACCGGCAGCCCCTCTTGTCCCTCACCTTTTCTTTTTCCGGTGTAGCAACAACCACGCACCAACACCGCTGGAAACAACCGTTGTTGCCTCCGCCACAGCCTATGTTGCTGTCCGTCGGAGCTACTGTTGTCTCTCCTCCTCCCAGCTGCTGCTGTGCGACCCTGCTGCCGCCGTACAGTGCTGCTGCACCGCTAAGAGCAGCCGTGAACCACCAACCCGCCACCTTTTCATTCTTCTTTTCTTTCTCTCGGCAACTCTATAAACCGCCACCACCTTAAACCGTCGCCACCCGCTCCTCTCCTCCATTATCTCTCTAATCTTCTGCCGAAAAACAGCAACCACTGCTGCTGTCGGATTCTGCTGCAGCACCACGGCTGTTCACAGCCGTGAAACACCTTCAGCCGCCGCTGAGCTGCTGTCGTGCCTCCCTCTGTGGTCACCGGAGCTGCTGCGCCTCCGTTACTACAGCCATGAACCGCCACAAACCCGAGCCACCACCTTTCCAACCTTTTCCAATGTGAGTCTTTGTTTTTTTTACCATTATCGTTATGTTTTAATACGTTATTAAACGTCCCAAACGATTACCCGGGTCTTGACAATCGAACCGTAAAACCCGAGTGGTTCTAACGATAAAAAACGCTTAAACTAAACTCTTTCGTTTTCTTTTAAAACCTTAAGATTGTAAGGTTTGAAAATGTGGGTTTGTGGATGAATTTTATGATGGCTATAAACACTAGCTTAATTAAATGTTAATATTTTCATGTTACAATTAGTTAAGTATTGTTATTATCATGTGATAATATGTTGTAACTTACTAGAATTATTGATTGTGACTTTAGTGGTTAATCATCTTATATTGGATTAATATTTGCTAATAACAATTATCATGGACTAAATATGGTGTTAGTGACACATTTGGATTAATATGGACATTAGGAGTGTTATCTTAAACTTTAGACATAAAATGATAACTTAAAAACCCTTAAATGAATTTTTATGGAAAAATATCAAAGTTAGTAATTTTATATAAATTACTTGGATAAATATAGCCATAAAATGTCACCTTGGAATTTATTATATAAAATGGACACATTTTATTAAAATATAATATCTAAATACACAAGACTTAAATGACTTGTTTAGGTTTTAAAAATACAATGGATTAAAATATATATAAATATATTTTATATCAAAAATGGTAAATAAACATTCTTATGACACTTTACTTGAAACGTATAAAATCTTGGAATTTATACAAAAAGTGGAAAATGTTTTATGTTAGGAATTTTCTATAAAAAGTCTTTAATTTATAAACCCTAACTTTATTTGATACATAAAGTTATTTAGAAATGATTTTATAAAAATAAAATCAAAAGACTTATAGAAACTATGAAAAACATATTTTTGATTATTTTAAATAAATCAAAATAATCAAAACGTTTTAACCGGATCAAATGTTTATTTTAAACATTTGGAATAAACGAAATCTTTATAACAATTTAAAACGTCGTACGATGTAACGAATCGTAAATAATTATTTTCGACAAATAATTATTCGTATGAGTTTTAGAAACCCTAATTTGAGTTAAAATCATTTTGGTTTGTTAATATAATTATTTTAATAATAATTATATTTATATTAACTCAAAACCCTAATTTTCCTAAACATAAGTTAAATATTAAAATAACCTTTAATATTTATCTACTTGTGTTAAATCATTTAATCTTTAACTTGTAATAATTTGATAAATTATTCCAACAAGTTAGAATAATTATTTCGATAATAATTATCAACTCTAGTTATATATATTATAACTTAACGCGATTAAATATTCAATCGATCGAACGAACTTAAAAATAATAATAAATATTATTATTTAAAACAATATTCAAGACTTGATTGAACTGATCTTCATGATACGTGATCACATGCTCATTTCTTGTATTCAAATTACATAAATGCTTTCATAAATGAACATTAGCATTTACTGATTTTAAACTGATTAACTAACGGGTTTTCAAACGCTACAAACGGGATTATACGTCAAGACTTGACCGGTATCATTTGGGTAACGTTCGTTACTCAAATGATTATGTGGACCCTTATGCATATTGTCTTATGTTTTATTAGGACTTTACTTGCTAGTTGCCACTCGGTAATCCATCATCACCACTGAATCATGTGAGTTTCACGGCCCCTTTTCTTTACAACTGTTTTACACTTATGGGGGAGAAATCATGAACTGATAAACTGCTTTTGACTTAATGTTATGGTTTACCTGTTAGCCGTATGACTACATGTTCCATTCTGTATCCCAAACAACTGGTACTTTATCGTTATCAACGTTAGTACAACTGAATACCACTATTAATTGAATTCGATTAGTTCTGCTCGAAACGATAACTAGTGAATAGATCTATTTGGGTTGACAACCATGTCCAGGTTGGTAGCTCCAATTCTGACTTCGTACATTGTCAAGGGGTACACGTCAGTTATTCTCGCATGTTCGGTATTCTTGGGATAGAATGCCATGAGTGGGTAATCCGTTAGTATTCGAATTTGAGGTTCATGGGAGGATCTTACAACCACGACAGTAAACCAACGTAACATTTAAGTATACCGTAAACTGTTACTCCAACATACCGTAAAATGTTATTCCAACATACTGTAAACTGTTATTCCAACATACTGTAAATTGTTTTTACAAACTTACCATAGAATCATAAACCTGTGAACCTCACCAACTTTATGTTGACCTTTTAAACTCATGATTTCTCAGGTATCTAAGCTTATCATGGAAGACGTGCAATTGGGGCTTCACTGTAACTTTCGACCCTGCTTCACTGGAGTCGTAGTCCCGACCTATCTTAAATAAACTGATTTATGATTTCAATATCAATCCAAGACTTTTATTCGGATTTAAGACATTATCATTTCACCACAACTTTCCGCTGCAACATAAATTGTAACACCCCAAAATCTAAAGGTAATAAATATATATGTTTTTATATATTTTTTTATATGTGAGAATATGTTTCGTATATGTGTTTATGTGATTAACATGTTAATATGTTAAGAAATGCGTATTTGAAGTTATAACAATAAACTATGCATAAGGTAAGTGTTTATCGGGTTAGATTATTAAGAAAAATTACATGTTTATATAAATATATGTTATTTGAATGATTAGTCACCATGCTAGGTGTCAATTCTCATGATTAGTCACCATGCTAGGTGTCAATTCTCATGCTTAGTCACTAGGACACTTGTAAGAAGCATGTGAGACACTCTTAGCTATAAATAGACCATGGATCCATCCATTTTTCCTTGCTAATTCACCTAAAATCAACCTAAAACCTCTAAGAAACCTCAAGAACACCAAGAACACTCTAGCTTGTATTTTTGAAGATTCAAAAGGAATTAGGAGCCCATCTTCTGGAATAGATCAACTTAAGGTATGTTTAACATAAGCCTTCAATTAGTTTCATGATTCATAACACTTAGATATGCCTTTTAAGAATAATGCAAGATTAAGGTTCTTGAACATGTTTTGTTGAGATTGGGAGTTCTAGTGGGAATCATGGGTTGAAATTTGGTATAAAGCCTTAGAATAAAAATGTTTTAAGAAAGCCTTAAGTTAGTTCATGTTTAAAGAAGGTTTGATATGGTTTCACCATGTTGGTTTATCAAGAACAAGTAAACCAAGAACAAGAACATAAACATTGGTGTTTTAATCATAGTAATTCCGCCTCCTGGTCGTGATAACGCCTATACGGTCGGTCATGATCATCACCAAACTAAAACACAAATATGGGTGATATCTCATAGTAATCCCGCCTCCTGGTCGTGATAACGCCTATACGGTCGGTCATGAGAATCACTCATCAAGGACATAAAGGCTTGGGCAAAGGTAATAATATTCAACAAAAGAATATAATTATATATATGTTTTAAGTATATATAAGTTAAAACATGGGTTTTGATAAATTATTGAATGTACCGAGTTACTCGGATATCTAGAAGTTGGTGTGGACTGGAAGGGTGGCGCCTGTACACTGGGGTTTCTGGCATAGTGGCGTTGTCGTATAAATCCCAACTGGGACATGGCATACGCTTCACTGGGCGATCCCGGAGTGAGCGTTTACTTATAGGAATGCACCTCTTCATAAGTATCACTAAAAGAATACTTTTCCCATAAGGGGAAAAACGGTTATTTAGACAAATGGATGTTAAACCAACAAGGGATTGGGTTTAGGATAAGGGGTTAGCCTTAATGACCGCTTGTAACCTCTAGGATGTCTTTCTAGGGACATCACGTTAAAGCAAGTTAGATTCACGAAGGAATATGTGACAACTGCAACTTCCCAAGTTAACTCCGTTAAGTCTTTTCGTTAAAAACCGTTAGTTCCATTAGACAAACTCCGTTAGTCACATTACCAGTAGAAATTAATTAATTAATGCTTACCTAGACTGGATACGTCCACGACCTTTGGTTGATCACCGAACCCGACCATATGTGTTATATGATTATTTGCTTATTACCACGGTGTGAAGTTATGCAACATGCTTAATTAATTCATTGTGAAATTATGTGAGTTATCGAGAAAACGTGCTTACCCTACTTAGAATGAAATTTACCCTTTTAGAAGCCAGCGAAACTACCGAGCGAAACTACAGTTTCGCCCGGTAGCTAAAACTCTTGGTTTGCTGGACCAGTTTCGCGTGGCCAGCGAAACTGCCAGCGAAATTGCGGGCGAAACTGGCCCCCTACATATAGAAAACCCAAGCCAACTCTCTCATTTTTACTCACCTCACTCAAAACACACACACATCTGCACTCTCCTACTCCTGTGACTTCTGGCCAGCAGAAAACGACACGAGAAACCGAGATTCCAGCCCCAAGTTTTCACCCTTTTGAGCATAGGAGATCATCCGTGAGTCACATGAACCACCTTTATGCATTTCTTGTATGTTAAACTAAAATGTATGCTTAAAATCCACATGCAACGACTTCTGCTACTGCCATGATGCTTAGGGATGCTAGACTTAACATCAATTCTGTATCTTGCCATGTTAATTTGAAGATCTATGCTAGATAAGGTTACTTTATGTAAAATGTGTTCTTGGTGATTTGATGACTAGAAACCATGTTTTAGGTGCAAAAATTGCTTGTATGATGTTGGTAAATGTTTAGGTATGCTAGATATTGAATTGCATGTGATATAGGACCTGTTAGAAAGATTTTTAGGCAAATTTACGGGTTTTTCTAGCGACTAGCGAAACTGTGCCTTCATCAGGCGAAACTGTGTAGCGAAACTGTGCCTATCTGTGACACCCGAGAATTTCAAGGTTAACTTCCGTTAGACAAACCCGTTAGTTACGTTATAAGTAGCTAATGCATAACTAGGCCGAATACGTCCACGACCTTTGGTTGATCACCGAACCCGTCCATATGTGTTATGTGTTCATCATTGATTGTCTTTATGTGCAATGTGATTTAAATACATGACTTATTATTGTGAATAGCATGATTAATTGTAAATACTTGATTATGTGAAAATTGCCTAAATTTGGTAGTCAGCGAAACTACCGAGCGAAATTACAGATTCGCCCGGTAGCAGGCTAGACTGACCAATGTGTCCGAGATCAGAGCCAGTTTCGCCAGCCAGCGAAACTGCCAGCGAAACTAGCCCCTGATATAAATAAACTTAATAAACCCTAGTAGCCTCATTTGCCTCATATCACAACAAACACACACACACTCTTTTCTCCTGGAGATTCTGGTCAGTCGAGGTTCACACCAAGTTGTCGAGATCTCAGCCTCAAACCATCATCTACCAAGCTAGGAGATCGAACCGTGAGTCCCAAAAACCTCCATTATGTGTTTAATATGTGTTTTTCTTAAAAAGCATGACCAAACCTTCATGATATTGCTTGATCTTCTGTATATATGCTTTAGGATGCTAGATCTGTACTAAAGTTGATAACTTTACGTGTGAAATCCATCCATGTTAGAGATTTATGCAATTTAGGTCATTTTAGGGTTTTGAACCTATTTTAGAGATTTAATGATCAAAATGCATGTTAAACATGATAAAGCTGCTTGATTTATGTTGGTAAATGCCTATGGATGCTAGATAATGAATTGCATGTATGATCAGAAGCTGTTAGGTTGATTTTTAGGCAAATCCGTATGTTTTTCGCGACCAGCGAAACTGTGTGTTCTCTGGGCGAAACTAAGTAGCGAAATTACATCTCCTTCCAGCGACACTGACCAGCGAAACTATAGTGTCGCCGGGAACCTGACCAGACCAGCTCGAGCGAAACTATCGAGCGAAATACCTGAACGAAAGTTCAAACCAGTTTCCCTGCGAAACTAGGCTAGCGAAACTGCGTCAGCAGTTTCGGGCGAAACTAGCCTAGCGAAACTATGCTAGCGAAACTAAGACCTGACCCAAAAACCAAACTTGTGAAATTTGCTTAAGTGTTATGCCATGACTTACATGATTATGCCATGATGAAACATGTTTGATATCTGATTTATATAAACCCTTGCTTATGATCAACCATTGGTGTCGTGTGTCGGTATGTCGAGTCATAGTTGCAACGTGCTATGTTATGGGCCATAGTGACGTTAAGTAAAGATTAGACACGAAACTAATACTTAAGACCTAAACGTGTTCTAGGTCTTCGTTAAACAACAATATTTGGATTTCTTGAAGAGTAGCAGTGCAACCAAAGGTGAGTGTCACTAACCCGCTTACCGTGAGTCCGATGGGCCACACAGAATAACTTAACGAAAAACAATGCTGATAAACCCGAGAGTGCTAGGCACCTCACTGATAAACTTGAAAACACGGGATGCTCGGCACCCACTTGATGAACTGAAGTGTTTTTATGGGAAGCACTTGTGACCTTTGAAACAAACTATTTCTGAAACGAAAACTGTTTTAATATGGCTAGTGTAGGTTAAAGTCTAAACCACATGATATCACATGTTTTCTAAGGATGCCTTATAACTTAAAAGTCCTCAACTTAATTGTGCCATTAATTTGTGAAAGCGAGGGGATGTTGGGTAGATCTACTGGAGTTTGACAAACTCCGCCCCGTGGCACGGGGAGTGCACGGAGGAACAATATCAGCCTATTTGACCGTGGTCCCGAGAGGACACGGGGGAGGCAGAAACCGCGATGACTTGGTCCGCACCGTACGGGATGGCTCGGCCCCCACAAAATAAGTCAGCTTTGGTACAAACTTCCTTAGAGCATGGAACAACGGATTAGCTACCCGCGATATCGGTTGAGTCCTTTAACTTTACGGAACTAGTACATACCCGATGACGTGGTCACGGACAAACCATTTATAAACTGAGAATTAAATTCGAGCATTGCTTTTCACAAATGAATATTTTGTAAGTACATTTTGATACGAACTATGATTGTGTTACCGGGCCAATGCATGACAAGCCCACTGTGAACTCACCAACCGTTAGGTTGACACTTGCGTGGTTTAAACTTTTGCAGATCGCTAAGGAGTATCCGGAGCGGGTTGGCATGGCACGTGAAGACCTCTATTTTAATTTAACTATTTTGGGAATTTAAAACAACATTTATGTAAGGCACGTGGTTAGTGCTAAAGACAATTAACTTTCCGCTGCGTATGTAATATAAGATTTTGATTTCTATCTTGTGTTTGAACTAGCCCTGATTCGTTTAGTATTTGTAACTATGGTTGTGGATCCTGGTCTAGTCGCGCCCCTTAACGGTATAAACTCCGTTAGTGGTATTTTGGGGGTGCGACAGATTGGTATCAGAGCCATAGGTTGCAGAGAACTGGAATCATTTTTTTTTTTGAAAACAATTTGGAAACTGCAACTTGAAAACCTTGGTTACAAAACGAACAAACAAATTCCCACAGACAAAAATTTTTACGTGCCAACCTGGGATACTCGCTCTGCTGTGTAAGTAAAAGCTTAGTACGTACAGATATATGTATATATATATATATATGGGTATATATATAGACCGTGTCTAAGTAGTCTAACGGAAAGACCTTAGGAAATTTTCACACGAATACGAAATGCGACCGCAAGTACGCACACTACTCTGGGGAAAGCGACAACGAAACAATGCTACACGCTACGTCCTGATTTCTACTACGACGACTACGCCGACGGTGACTTTATGGGAAGCCGACCTTCGACGATAGCATTTACGACGTTCTTCGACGACACCTCGATTTTGCACAAAATTTTCTAGACTAATAGTGGGATAACGGGAACTGGCTAACATACATATTATGGGATATGTATAAAAATATAACTGTGACTGAACACTGGCTACTTTAACTGTTCAGCAAGATGTCTGGAAGAGGAAACGGAAGAGGTGGCATAAACATGACGCCTGCACAGCTACAAGCGATGATTGCTGAACATGTGCAAGCCGCGGTGGCAGCCGTCCAAGCCGCATATGCCGCACAGGGTAACTATTATGCCGGTTAAGGCACAAAGCGATTATATCATGACCTGTCTAATTTTAAAGTCCGAACTATTTATGCATCAGGAAACCAGCACCACTGCACGTTCAAGTCCTTCATGGACTGTAAGCCGATGACATTTTCCGGCGAAGAAGGAGCTGTAGGACTCCTTAGGTGGATTGAAAAGTCCGAAAAGGTTTTCTCCATATGTAACTGCCCAGCTGAAAGCAAGGTGAAGTTTGCTACTGGTACCTTCGAAGGAGCCGCACTCTCCTGGTGGAACGCTGAAATTCAGATGGTTGGGCTAGAAGCGGCTGATAACATGCAGTGGGCAGCATTTAAGGAGCTGATCATGGAAGAATACTGTCCACGTGATCAAGTCAAGAAGCTTGAGGGTGAATTCCTGAATTTGAAGATGTCTGGGTCTGAAGTCGAACAGTATACTGCTCGATATCACGAGTATGAGGTCTTGTGCCCCTCAATGGTCGACGCTGAGTTCAAACGCATCGAGCGTTACCTGGAAGGCCTCGCGCCTCAAATCAAGGGATTGGTGACTGCCAGCAACCCCGCAAACGTGAAGCAAGCCATTCGTTTGGCTCACAAACTCACCGATCAAGAGGTCGAGAAAGGTGCGCTACCTGCGAAAGCCACCGAGAAGACTGCCCTTAGTGGCAAGAGAAAAGCTGATGATGAAGCTCCTGAAAACTCGATGAATGTTCAGAGTGTTGGAAACAGCACTGGGAGGTCCTATAACTCCCAAGGTCAAAGCAAGAGGTCTGGGAATAACAGTGGTAACTACCGCCAGGGCGGAAATGGTCAGAGCAACTACAAGGGTAACCTGCCCTTGTGCAACAGATGTGGGAAGCATCATGCTGGTGTTTGTAGGAAGAATGTGAGCTGCGAAAGGTGTGGCAAGGGAGGCCACGAAGCTAAGGACTGTTGGGCAACTTTACCCGAGCAGCAAAACCGCCCCAGAAGGAACAACAACAACTATGGGAACAATCGGGGCAATGGGAACAATGGTCAGAACCGCAACAATGAAGCTCCCAGGGGTAACGGTAACGGGAATTGTTATGAATGTGGTGCTCCAGGCCACATTAAAAGAGACTGCCCTCAGCTAAGAAGGCAAGGTAATGGCAATCAGGGAAATAACGGTGGGAATGGAAACGGCGGAGGTAATGGTAATGGGAATGGCAATGGTAATGGTGGAAACGGTAATGGTGGAAATGGTAGAGGTCGAGCTTTCGTCATGGGCCAGGGTGAAGCTCGCAATGACGCCAACGTGATCAATGGTAAATTTATTTTGAACGGTTTCTTTGCTACTGTTTTATTTGATTCTGGTGCTGAGAAAAGTTTTATTTCCACTAAATTTGCTAGAATAATTAATGCTAAACCGATCAACTTAGATGCTAAATATGTGGTAGAACTAGCAAATGGTAAACTTCATGATACTACCCAGATAGTTAAGGATTGTAAGCTAGAACTAGCGGGCCATACCCTAGGAATTGACCTTATGCCTTTCCCAATTGGTAGTTTCGACGTTATAGTAGGAATGGATTGGTTATCCGAGAATCGGGCTGAAATCTTATGTAAAGAAAAAGTGGTTCGTATCCCACTCGAAGACGGTAAAGAATTAACGGTTCAAGGTGAAAAGGGTGGAGTAGTAACTGGTATTATCTCGTTTCTCAAAGCTCAGAAATGCCTCCGTAAGGGTCACTTCGCGATTCTTGCGAACGTCACTGACACGACACATCCCGAGCGCAAAATTAATGATTACCCGATAGTTCGCGACTTCCAAGATGTATTTCCTGAAGATCTGCCTGGCTTGCCTCCATTTCGACAAGTTGAGTTTGGGATTGATTTAGCTCCAGGTGCCGCTCCGATCGCACGCGCACCTTACCGATTGGCTGTAAGTGAACTCAACGAACTCTCCTCACAACTGCAAGAGCTACTCGACAAGGGGTTTATTCGTCCAAGTTCGTCTCCATGGGGAGCTCCGGTACTGTTTGTTAAGAAGAAGGATGGAACGTTCCGCATGTGCATTGACTACCGAGAGCTTAACAAAGTTACGATAAAGAATCGGTATCCACTTCCTCGAATCGACGATCTCTTCGATCAACTACAGGGTTCAAGCTACTTTTCAAAGATTGATCTACGATCTGGATATCACCAGCTTCGCGTTCGTGATGAGGATGTACCCAAGACTGCTTTTAGAACTCGGTATGGACACTACGAGTTCCTGGTTATGCCGTTTGGGCTAACCAATGCACCTGCCGTATTTATGGATCTGATGAATCGAGTGTGCAAGCCGTACCTCGATAAGTTTGTGATAGTCTTCATCGACGATATTTTGATCTACTCCAAGTCAAAGGAAGAACACGAGGAGCATCTGCGTCTTATTTTGGAATTACTCCGCAAGGAACAGCTCTATGCTAAGTTTTCGAAGTGCGATTTTTGGATCCGCGAAGTCCAATTTCTTGGACACATTGTTAATGAGGAAGGAATTCATGTCGATCCAGCCAAAGTGGAAGCAATAAAGAACTGGTCTACCCCAAGAGCGCCAACAGAGATCCGACAATTTTTAGGGCTTGCCGGATATTATCGAAGGTTTATTAAGGGTTTCTCTCAACTGGCTCAACCCTTAACGGCCTTAACGCACAAAGGAGTGCAATACAGATGGGGTGAGAAGGAAGAGCGCGCATTCCAAACGCTTAAAGATATGTTATGTTCGGCTCCAATTCTTGCGTTACCCGATGGAATAGACGACTTTGTGGTTTACTGCGATGCATCGATTCAAGGACTCGGTTGCGTGTTGATGCAACGAGACAAGGTAATTGCCTACGGGTCCAGGCAACTAAAGGATACAGAAAAGAATTATACAACGCATGATTTGGAAATGGGAGCCGTTGTTCATGCACTTAAGATTTGGAGACATTACCTATATGGAACCAAGTGCACGATATTCACCGATCACAAAAGTCTACAGCACATCTTCGATCAGAAAGACCTCAACATGCGACAACGACGGTGGGTCGAGTTACTAAATGATTATGATTTGGCCATTAAGTATCATCCTGGAAAAGCCAACGTGGTGGCTGATGCCCTAAGCAGAAAAGAGTACGAAAAGCCTCGTCGGGTACGAGCGCTTCAACTTACAATACATTCAGGATTACCGGATCGGATCCGTGATTGCCAACGAGAAGCTTTGAAAGCAGAAAACTTCGCAGCTGAAGCACTGCGTGGTGTAGATGGCCATTCTGAAGTTAAGTCCGATGGACTCACGTATTATAATGACAGAATCTGGGTTCCAATGTTTGGAAATCTCCGTGAGCTCGTGATGGACGAGGCTCACAAATCAAGATACTCGGTGCACCCTGGATCGGATAAAATGTATCAGGACTTGAAAAATCTTTATTGGTGGCCGAATATGAAAGCCGACATTGCTCGATATGTGGCTAAGTGTTTAACATGTTCAAGGGTCAAGATTGAATACCAAAAGCCTTCTGGTTTACTACAACAACCAAAGATCCCAGAATGGAAATGGGAGGACATCTCCATGGATTTTGTAACGGGATTACCTCATCGATCAAATCAACCGGATGCGATTTGGGTTATCATCGATCGGTTAACCAAATCTGCACATTTCATTCCGATGAAGGAAAGTGATAATATGGATAAATTGACAAAACTGTACATCGACAAAATTGTGAAGCCTCACGGTGTGCCTAAGACTATCATATCTGATCGAGATCCTCGATTCACTTCCCGGTTATGGCAATCAATGCAGGAAGCATTGGGAACCCGACTAGACATGAGTACAGCTTATCACCCGCAGACTGATGGTCAGACGGAACGAACGATTCAAACCTTAGAAGATATGCTCCGAGCTTGTGTTCTGGATTTTGGGAAAGATTGGGAGACTCACCTTCCACTGGTGGAGTTCTCTTACAACAATAGTTATCATTCAAGTATAGGTGCTGCACCTTTTGAAGCACTTTACGGCAGAAAATGTAGATCGCCCGTGTGTTGGGCTGAAACGGGTGAGAAAGGGCTCACTGGACCGGAAGTTATCCATGATATGACCGAACGGATTATTCAAATTAGGCAGCGGTTAGCTGCAGCACGTGATCGACAAAAGAGTTACGCCGACAAACGCCGAAAACCTCTAAAGTTCGAGGTGGGTGACAAAGTATTGTTGAAGGTATCTCCCTGGAAGGGAGTGATACGCTTCGGGAAGCGTGGAAAGTTAAACCCTCGCTACATCGGTCCGTTTGAAATTATTGGGGAAGTAGGCCCGGTGGCCTATCGATTGCAACTCCCTGCTGAACTCGATGGAGTTCACAACGTGTTTCACGTTTCCAATCTAAAGAAATGTCTGGCTGAAGACATCGAAATAATTCCCTTGGAGGAATTGGAAATTGACGAACATTTGAGATTTATTGAGCAACCAGTAGAAATCATGGGACGCGAGGAGAAAGCCCTCAAACGTAGCAAGATTCCGATCGTCAAGGTGCGATGGAACTCAAGACGTGGACCCGAATATACTTGGGAACGTGAGGATCAGATGAAGAAAAAGTATCCTCACCTGTTCGAGCAAGCATCCACGGAAACTCATGGTATGATTTAATTTTGGGGACCAAAATTCCTTAACGGGAGGAGGATGTGACAACCCTAAAAATTTTGCTTTCTTTCCCCAGCGACGATAGCAACGACGACAGCTGATGCTGCGAACGCTACGACACAAGAATAATTTTCGGGACGAAAATTCCAATTTCAGGGGAATGATGTGACACCCGAGAATTTCAAGGTTAACTTCCGTTAGACAAACCCGTTAGTTACGTTATAAGTAGCTAATGCATAACTAGGCCGAATACGTCCACGACCTTTGGTTGATCACCGAACCCGTCCATATGTGTTATGTGTTCATCATTGATTGTCTTTATGTGCAATGTGATTTAAATACATGACTTATTATTGTGAATAGCATGATTAATTGTAAATACTTGATTATGTGAAAATTGCCTAAATTTGGTAGTCAGCGAAACTACCGAGCGAAATTACAGATTCGCCCGGTAGCAGGCTAGACTGACCAATGTGTCCGAGATCAGAGCCAGTTTCGCCAGCCAGCGAAACTGCCAGCGAAACTAGCCCCTGATATAAATAAACTTAATAAACCCTAGTAGCCTCATTTGCCTCATATCACAACAAACACACACACACTCTTTTCTCCTGGAGATTCTGGTCAGTCGAGGTTCACACCAAGTTGTCGAGATCTCAGCCTCAAACCATCATCTACCAAGCTAGGAGATCGAACCGTGAGTCCCAAAAACCTCCATTATGTGTTTAATATGTGTTTTTCTTAAAAAGCATGACCAAACCTTCATGATATTGCTTGATCTTCTGTATATATGCTTTAGGATGCTAGATCTGTACTAAAGTTGATAACTTTACGTGTGAAATCCATCCATGTTAGAGATTTATGCAATTTAGGTCATTTTAGGGTTTTGAACCTATTTTAGAGATTTAATGATCAAAATGCATGTTAAACATGATAAAGCTGCTTGATTTATGTTGGTAAATGCCTATGGATGCTAGATAATGAATTGCATGTATGATCAGAAGCTGTTAGGTTGATTTTTAGGCAAATCCGTATGTTTTTCGCGACCAGCGAAACTGTGTGTTCTCTGGGCGAAACTAAGTAGCGAAATTACATCTCCTTCCAGCGACACTGACCAGCGAAACTATAGTGTCGCCGGGAACCTGACCAGACCAGCTCGAGCGAAACTATCGAGCGAAATACCTGAACGAAAGTTCAAACCAGTTTCCCTGCGAAACTAGGCTAGCGAAACTGCGTCAGCAGTTTCGGGCGAAACTAGCCTAGCGAAACTATGCTAGCGAAACTAAGACCTGACCCAAAAACCAAACTTGTGAAATTTGCTTAAGTGTTATGCCATGACTTACATGATTATGCCATGATGAAACATGTTTGATATCTGATTTATATAAACCCTTGCTTATGATCAACCATTGGTGTCGTGTGTCGGTATGTCGAGTCATAGTTGCAACGTGCTATGTTATGGGCCATAGTGACGTTAAGTAAAGATTAGACACGAAACTAATACTTAAGACCTAAACGTGTTCTAGGTCTTCGTTAAACAACAATATTTGGATTTCTTGAAGAGTAGCAGTGCAACCAAAGGTGAGTGTCACTAACCCGCTTACCGTGAGTCCGATGGGCCACACATAATAACTTAACGAAAAACAATGCTGATAAACCCGAGAGTGCTAGGCACCTCACTGATAAACTTGAAAACACGGGATGCTCGGCACCCACTTGATGAACTGAAGTGTTTTTATGGGAAGCACTTGTGACCTTTGAAACAAACTATTTCTGAAACGAAAACTGTTTTAATATGGCTAGTGTAGGTTAAAGTCTAAACCACATGATATCACATGTTTTCTAAGGATGCCTTATAACTTAAAAGTCCTCAACTTAATTGTGCCATTAATTTGTGAAAGCGAGGGGATGTTGGGTAGATCTACTGGAGTTTGACAAACTCCGCCCCGTGGCACGGGGAGTGCACGGAGGAACAATATCAGCCTATTTGACCGTGGTCCCGAGAGGACACGGGGGAGGCAGAAACCGCGATGACTTGGTCCGCACCGTACGGGATGGCTCGGCCCCCACAAAATAAGTCAGCTTTGGTACAAACTTCCTTAGAGCATGGAACAACGGATTAGCTACCCGCGATATCGGTTGAGTCCTTTAACTTTACGGAACTAGTACATACCCGATGACGTGGTCACGGACAAACCATTTATAAACTGAGAATTAAATTCGAGCATTGCTTTTCACAAATGAATATTTTGTAAGTACATTTTGATACGAACTATGATTGTTGTTAGGGCTGATAATCCGGGATCCTGGCGGCAGCTCAAATGGTTTGGTATCCTTACGCAAGTTCAGGATCCTGGCAGGTTCGAGCATCTCGGAATTACAGTTATCAACTAACCCGTTTGTTTTTCCCATGTGTCTTATTAATTGCAGGGTCAAAGAAACGTGTAGACAAGCCTAAAGACTCGGACAAATGATATAGAACGTGGACTAAGTGGTCCACAACGTTCATATTGGCTCAGCTGGGAGAATCCCTAAAATATAGGACAGTTGGTTATATTATTTCAGGATGCTCGCCAGAAGCTCAAAGGATCCTGAACTACAGTTATCGATTAAACCGTTACAATTGTCCACGTGTCTTAATTGATTGCAGGTATTAAGGGACGTGTAAATGATGGCTAAAGACTCGGTCAAGGCTTTATGGGACGTGTTGTAACTGACTCCAACGTTCACAAAGACTTGAAGACTCAATCCCTAGTTTTTAGCCTAGTTAGTTAATGTATTTTTGACTATTTAAACTGAGCTCTAGGACACACACAAGACACCTTTTTCCACACACACACAATCTTTTCGATTACAACTCTCTGCAACACTTAGAATTCGAGCTCATTTACTTTGTAATCCAAACTTTCATTATATAAAAGTTTTAGGCGGCAGGTACTTTGAACCGGCCCCCGAGGTTTTTTGCCAGGCTCCTTGAGGATACTCAAGGATACTTGGATTTTCCCTCGTTACATCCTCGCGTCAACCTTTACATTTGCATTTTCATCTTTATTTACATCAAACACGCTACCTCACATACAAAGTTTGATCAACTAATTGCTTAGGCAGTTTTTGACCAAAACAATTTGGCGCCCACCGTGGGGCAAACGGTGTTTGAATTCAGCTAAAAACCTTGATCTTCTTCCCATAACCAATTCTTGAAAATGTCGAGCCAACAAAAGATTACCTCGAAATCCGTTTCATCCACTAAACCGATCATCAATGCTGGTCTTCCCCCAATGATGAAGAAAGTGGCTGATACTAATATTAGAGGAGTGGAATACCCCACTTTTACTGGATCTCAAGGTACGTCCACTGACTCTACTATTTCTAATAATGATCTCTATGTTTTGATCAGGCAAATGAAGGCCCATGCGGATGAACAAACCAAAACCAACGAGAGAATGATGAAGGAGATCATGGAATTGAAGAAATCTAAGAAACCAGTAGAGGAAATCAGCCCTTTGATCCCAAAATCATTCGGGTTCAACTCTCCGGAAATATCGGAGCAGCCGAAACTGAAAGTAAATCCCTCTACTGTTCAAAAGTCAGGTATTGCAACAGTTACCACTGCAGGATCCTCAGGCACTCAGCATCAGAAGACTTCCAGGATGATGGATCTGGAATACTCTGGGTTCTACTCTGAGCAACCCCCAGAATCTTACTACAGCGAATATGGAAGTCAGCAGCCGCCGAGATGCTCAAGTCAGCAACCAGCCGGGTTTTTAAACCATCGGGTGCCAGCAGTCTCGACGCATCAATCCGCATCTCGACCACAACAATTCGCGGCAGCAAACCTACATGAGCCTTGGAGTCAGCAATCAGCAATGCCTACTCCACAGATGCCACAGGGATCCTCATCTCAGCCATTCCAACCATATCGAAGCCGCTTCCGAGCAGCTCAGGATCCTCAAGGATCCTTATTTTCTAACCCTACTGTCTCTGCAGGCACATTCCCAGGTTCATCTCAGGAGATGCATGAGGGAGACTTCATCCCCATGCAAGTGGAGACTATGACTGAACCAACCATCGTTAGAGATACTGGATATGGACCTCAAATCCCTCTACAAACTTCCAGGGCTGGTAACAACTTTGATAATTATTATACTAACCCTAACCAAGGAATTGTGCAGGATGCAGGTATTGACCCCGTCATCGCCAGGGAACTTCAGAGATTGAAAGACATGATCTCAAGTGTTCCTGGTGTTATTCGTCCAATTCCTGAAGTGCCAGCGGGCAGCCACAGGATATCCAGATTTGCATGGCCCATCTGTGACGTAGAGATACCGAAAAGATTTCAGACCCCCAACATGAAACTCTACGATGGAACCACAGATCCTGAGGAGCACGTGGCACAATACAGGGAGCGAATGGAGATCAACCCCATTCCTGCAAACATCAAAGAAGCTTGCTTATGCAAGGGATTTGGTTCAACACTGACAGGACCAGCCTTGAAATGGCTACTCAGTATCCCTCCTAACACTATTACTTCTTTTCCCCACTTGGCTAACATGTTTAATAACCAGTTTTCTTGCAGCAGGAGCTTTGAGAAGCTCACTGGTGATTTGTACAGGATAGTTCAGAAACCCAGTGAATCCCTAAGGGATTACGTGGCCAGATTTGGTCGAGAAGCTCTAGATATCCCTAACTTGGATATGGCAGCTGCTGTAGAAGCCTTCAAAATTGGGATTAGAGGGGATTCCCGATTTTATGATGATTTGGTTATGACTCCTTGCAGGAACCTTGATGAGGTCAGAACAAGGGCACTGAGGTTCATCAGGTTAGAAGACGATAAGAAGATCCAAAAAAGAGGTGAAGAAACGTCGGGCAGAAGGACAAACTCTCCCGGGAAACAACAAAGAAACAAACCCTATTATCGTAATGATAATCCAAGGGTCAACGAAGTGGAAGAGGAAGACGACGAAGAGAACTTCCCAAAGGTATCTGATTATTGCTTTTCGGTTGACACAAGTGGTTTGTTATGTGTCTTGCAGGATCTAGGTGATAAAGCCAGGTGGCCAAGAAAATCGGATAAACAAGGATCATGGAAAGATAAGTCTAAATGGTGTGCCTACCACGAAGACTTTGGGCACTTAACAGATGATTGCATAGCCCTTCGGAAAGAGATCAGTTACCTGCTCAGCAAGGGGCATCTCAAGGAATTGTTCGGTAGAAAGAGAAGCAAAACTCAAGAAGCTGCTGAGCTGCCCAAAAGAGCTCAGTCGCCACCAGCAGATGCAAAGGTGATCAACTTCATCTCTGGAGGATCTGACATATGTGGGGCCTCTTTCTCATCAGCAAAAAGACATGCCAAGGAGGCCAAAATGGATCAAGGCAGTCGACCAAAGAAGAATGCAATATTGACTGAAGACAAAGTCATTTCTTTTGACGAAACTGATAAGCAGGACATCCAGGATCCTCATCATGACAGTCTGGTAATTACATTATGTATTGCTAACCATTATGTTCGCAGGATCCTGATAGACAATGGCAGCTCGGTCAACATTATCCAATTGGACGTGCTTAAGAAGATGAGCATTCCCGAAGAAGAGATAATTCCAAGATCCTCAGTATTAGTAGGATTTAGCGGAGAAACCAAGCATACGGTTGGAGACATCAGACTTCCTGTTTACGTAGAAGGGGTCAATTCCATGCAGAAATTCTGCGTTATTGATTCTCTGCCTTGTTGCAATGTAATCTTGGGTAGGCCATGGATCCATGACATGAAAGCAGTTCCATCTACCTATCATCAATGTGTGAAGCTTCCCACACCTTGGGGAGTTGTAAGAATATTAAGTGATCAACAAGAAGCCAAAGACTGCTACACTTCTGCTATGAAGAACACTATCAAGTCAAGGCCAGCATAGCAATTAAAGAAACCAGCACGAAGAGTTCAGATGACAAAGGAATTGGAGACCAAAGAAATTCAACTCAATCCTGAAGATCCTGAAATCAAAGTGCTGGTAGGAACAAATATTCCTGAGGATACTGAGGAGCAGCTCGTGAGCCTCTTAAAGTCCAGAGTCACAACATTTGCATGGAAACATGAAGACATGACAGGTATATCTAAAGATATTATTACTCATAAACTTGGTATAGATGAATCTTTCAGGCCAATACATCAGAAGAGAAGGAAGTTCGCTCCTGAGAGAAACGTCATAATCCAAGAGGAAGTTGACAGGCTGCTCAAATCAAAGATGATCAGAGAAGTTAAGTATCCTCGCTGGTTGGCTAATGTGGTGGTAGTCCAAAAGAAGAATGGTAAGTGGAGGGTATGTGTAGACTACACAGACCTAAACAAGGCCTGTCCAAAAGACCCATTCCCTCTACCACATATTGATTCTATGGTGGACGCGACTGCCGGGCACGAGATGTTGACCTTTATGGATGCATCTTCGGGCTTTCAACAAATTCAAATGGAACCATCAGATCAGGAAGACACGGCCTTCATGACTCCCACAGGTATTTATTGTTATATTGCAATGCCTTTTGGTTTACGAAATGCAGGTGCCACATACCAAAGGCTAGTCAACATGATGTTTAAAGACAAGCTGGGGGACACCATGGAAGTATACATCGATGATATGGTGGTGAAATCGAAGAAAGCAGAAGATCATCCCAAAGATCTTGAAGCCGCATTTGATATCCTGGACGAGTTCAACATGAAATTGAATCCTTCCAAGTGCCATTTCGGAGTAAGAGCCGGCAAATTCTTGGGCTTCATGGTTACTGAAAGAGGAATAGAAGCCAGCCCTGAGCAGATACAAGCTATTATAAACTTGAAGTCTCCAACAAACGTTAAAGAAGTTCAAAGATTAACTGGAAGAGTAGCAGCACTTAACAGATTCATATCAAGATCTTCCGAAAAGAGCAAAGAATTCTATGACATACTGAAGAAAAACAAAAAGTTCGAATGGGGTGAGAAGCATGAAGCAGCTCTGAACTCTTTGAAAGAATATTTGTCATCCGCCCCGCTTCTGATGCAACCAGTTAAAGGCGAGCCACTGTCTCTTTATCTAGCGGTTTCAGGCAGCTCGGTAAGTGCTGTGCTTGTGAAGGATCATGAGGGGCAGCAACATCCAGTATACTATGTAAGCAAAACATTGCTAGATGCTGAAACCAGGTATTCTTATTTAGAAAAATTGATTTTAGCCCTTATCATGGCTTCTCAAAAGTTAAGACATTATTTTGAAACTCATGTTATTTATGTGAAAACTAACTATCCTATTAAGTGTGTTTTAAGAAAGCCAGAGATGTCTGGAAGAATGGCGAAATGGGCAGTTAAATTAAGTGCCTATGAAATCATATATGAACCAAGAACAGCGATCAAGTCACAAGCCTTAGCAGACTTTGTGGCTGATTTCAGCAGCGACATACTGCCAGAAGTTGAACTTGAGGTCAAGCAGCTCGAAGAAGCTTCAGGCAGCTGGGTCTTGTATACAGATGGAGCATCTAATGTTAGAGGTACAGGATTGGGTGCGCTACTGAAATCGCCACAGGGGGACATTATCCCTCTATCTATCCACTGTGAATTCAAGGCTACTAATAATGAAGCCGAATACGAAGCTTTAATTGCGGGATTACAACTCGCTAAAGATATGGGTATCCAACACATTCAAGTTTTTATTGACTCCTTGTTATTAACTAACCAATTTAATGGATCCTATGCAGTGAAAGGCGAAAGGCTAACCAAATATCTGGACCTTGTAAAACAATTAGCATTATCTTTTGAAAATTGCAGCATATCACAGGTACCCAGAGAAGAAAACGCAGAAGCTGATGCTTTGGCAAATTTAGCATCATCTTTAAGGATCCCAGAAGGTGTCAAGATTCCCATAACTCACATCCTGACACCAGCAATTGAAGAACAAGAAGTTAATGATGTTACAACAGATAAAGATCAAGAAATGACAGACTCCCAGGATCCTCAAGAATCCTGGACTTACCCTATTAGGAGATTTATCCAAGAAGGAGAAATCCCAAAAAACGAGAACCCCAGACTCTTCCGAACAAAGGTAATTCCATATTCAATAATAAATGGTATCTTATACAAGAAATCTCTTGCAGGACCATACTTGAGATGCCTCGAGCAGCCTGAAGCACATGCGGTACTTCAGGATATTCATGAAGGTGATTGTGGCAATCACACTGGGGGCAGATCACTATATTCAAAAGTATTAAGAACAGGATACTACTGGCCCACCATGAAGAAGGATGCTATGGCCTTTGTTCAGAAGTGTGATGCATGTCAGCGGCACGGCAACATCCTCCATCAGCCTGCTGAGCCGCTCCATTCAATATCATCTCCATGGCCGTTCATGAAATGGGGGATGGATATAGTTGGTAAGCTGCCTGTAGCACCTGGAGGAAAAGTCTTCATGCTGGCTATGACAGACTACTTTTCTAAATGGATTGAAGCCGAAGCTTTTGTTCAAGTTAGAGAAAAGGAAGTAATTTCCTTTATCAAAAGGAATATCTTGACAAGATTTGGAATTCCATCAGAAATAGTGTGCGACAATGGATCTCAGTTTATTGGCAAAAGAACAACTAGTTTTTGTGAGGCATGGGGCATCAAGATGGTAACTTCAACTCCCATACATCCACAAGCTAATGGCCAGGCAGAATCGAGCAATAAGATTATCATCAATAACCTTAAGAAGAAGCTAGGAGATAAAAAAGGGAAATGGGCTGAAGAACTACCTTTCGTATTGTGGGCCGACAGAACGACCTCCAAAAATGCTACTGGTCGAACACCATTTTCCTTAGTGTTTGGCTCAGAAGCTGTAATACCCACTGAAATGGTGATGCCAACTGCCAGAACAAGCTGCCGGGATTTTGAAGCAAACAAGCAAGAGCTCCTTGAAGATCTTGAAACAATTGAAGAAATCAGAGACCTCGCAAAATTTAGGATGGCAGCATACCAGCAAAAGATAGCCAAGTCTTACAACAGGAATCTCAGGATCAGAAGATTTCAAGTAGGAGATCTGGTACTCAGGAAAGCTTTTCAAAATACGACCAATCCAGCACATGGGAAACTCGCACCTAAATGGGAAGGTCCTTACCTGGTAGATTCAGAAGCTGGAAAAGGAGCATACAGGTTAGTTACTATGGAAGGTGAGCTGCTCCCGAGAGCTTGGAATGCAATTCATTTGAAGTTATATTTTATATAAGTTCCCTTTGGATCCTTTGAGCATATCAGAGAATCCTTGTCCATACTTCGAGAACCTCAGGTATGATTTTTACCCTTATTTCATTTTCACATTATTATTTTTGAAATGTGTACTGACTTAGGCATCGGAGGGGTGTTAGCGAAACTAACACCCACCTCTCACCAAGCCTTGAAGTATTTTGCAGATGTTCTAAGCTTCTTGTCACAAGCTAGAGGCTGATCACCTCTTCTAAGTATAAGGCATTCAGAATGCTATCAAAGGTTTAGGAGGTTTTCACCTTCTCGTTCACTAATGGGAATCGCCAGGAGCGCAAGACCCTCGCCAGGAGCGCACGGCGGTGGCCTATGGTTCAAGGTGGTGCGACCAGTCCATCTGAGGGTGGCTGATAATTTCATCACTGTTGGCCATAGAGTGCACTTCAAAATGGATGGCAGACGTGTCATCTCAAAGATTCTAAGGTTTTTGGCATTTTCATGTCAACAAAGGTTTAGACATATTCATGTCTCTCAAGTTTTGGGCTTGACCCCAGTTGGCTTAGTCCCAAGTATTTTTGAGCTTGTCCTCAGTTTAACAAAGGTTTTTAATGTTCTCACATTAACTAAGGTTTAGGCACTTTCGTGTCTCTCAAGTTTTTGGGCTTGACCCCAGTTGGCTTAGTCCCAAGTATCTATGAGCTTGTCCTCAGGTTAGCAAAGGTTGTTGATGCTCTCGCATTAATTAAGGCTTAGACACACTTGTGTCTCTCAAGTTTCGGGCTTGACCCCTATTTGACTTATTCACAAGTGCTCAAGGTTTTTAAGGTATTTTATGCCTTAAAATCGGAATTTCATCAAGTCTATCTTAAGGATTCCTAAGGATCCTTAGAGATCCTGACTACCTCTACGGTTGGAGTATTCTCAAACAGGTTATATTGATACTGCGTTTAATACGTATTTTTATTACTAAGTATTAGATGGCATCATGGTTTGTTAACATTGACAAAATTTTAATAAACTCTTGAGTTTTTAAACTAAACTATGCTGAGCATCCTGTAGGATCCTCATTCAAACATTTTTCAAAATAATTAAAAGCATACACGGCACACCATGATGATCAAAATACTACTAAGTCATATATATGCAGGAAATACAAAAAGAGCAATCGACAGGGTTCCGACTGATGTATGGGGAAGACAACAACTTGGAGTTATTTATGGGGAAATCACATGAGAAGTTGTGTTGCTATCAAATCAGGAGCTAACGAGTCACCTTCGTAATTATTTCAAGAGATGACGTTGAGTTTGAATTTTTACAGCCGTCTTCTTGGTCGACAACTGTTAAAATTCAGGGGCAATTGTTAGGGCTGATAATCCGGGATCCTGGCGGCAGCTCAAATGGTTTGGTATCCTTACGCAAGTTCAGGATCCTGGCAGGTTCGAGCATCTCGGAATTACAGTTATCAACTAACCCGTTTGTTTTTCCCATGTGTCTTATTAATTGCAGGGTCAAAGAAACGTGTAGACAAGCCTAAAGACTCGGACAAATGATATAGAACGTGGACTAAGTGGTCCACAACGTTCATATTGGCTCAGCTGGGAGAATCCCTAAAATATAGGACAGTTGGTTATATTATTTCAGGATGCTCGCCAGAAGCTCAAAGGATCCTGAACTACAGTTATCGATTAAACCGTTACAATTGTCCACGTGTCTTAATTGATTGCAGGTATTAAGGGACGTGTAAATGATGGCTAAAGACTCGGTCAAGGCTTTATGGGACGTGTTGTAACTGACTCCAACGTTCACAAAGACTTGAAGACTCAATCCCTAGTTTTTAGCCTAGTTAGTTAATGTATTTTTGACTATTTAAACTGAGCTCTAGGACACACACAAGACACCTTTTTCCACACACACACAATCTTTTCGATTACAACTCTCTGCAACACTTAGAATTCGAGCTCATTTACTTTGTAATCCAAACTTTCATTATATAAAAGTTTTAGGCGGCAGGTACTTTGAACCGGCCCCCGAGGTTTTTTGCCAGGCTCCTTGAGGATACTCAAGGATACTTGGATTTTCCCTCGTTACATCCTCGCGTCAACCTTTACATTTGCATTTTCATCTTTATTTACATCAAACACGCTACCTCACATACAAAGTTTGATCAACTAATTGCTTAGGCAGTTTTTGACCAAAACAATTGTGTTACCGGGCCAATGCATGACAAGCCCACTGTGAACTCACCAACCGTTAGGTTGACACTTGCGTGGTTTAAACTTTTGCAGATCGCTAAGGAGTATCCGGAGCGGGTTGGCATGGCACGTGAAGACCTCTATTTTAATTTAACTATTTTGGGAATTTAAAACAACATTTATGTAAGGCACGTGGTTAGTGCTAAAGACAATTAACTTTCCGCTGCGTATGTAATATAAGATTTTGATTTCTATCTTGTGTTTGAACTAGCCCTGATTCGTTTAGTATTTGTAACTATGGTTGTGGATCCTGGTCTAGTCGCGCCCCTTAACGGTATAAACTCCGTTAGTGGTATTTTGGGGGTGCGACAGATTGGTATCAGAGCCATAGGTTGCAGAGAACTGGAATCATTTTTTTTTTTTAAAACAATTTGGAAACTGCAACTTGAAAACCTTGGTTACAAAACGAACAAACAAATTCCCACAGACAAAAATTTTTACGTGCCAACCTGGGATACTCGCTCTGCTGTGTAAGTAAAAGCTTAGTACGTACAGATATATGTATATATATATATATATGGGTATATATATAGACCGTGTCTAAGTAGTCTAACGGAAAGACCTTAGGAAATTTTCACACGAATACGAAATGCGACCGCAAGTACGCACACTACTCTGGGGAAAGCGACAACGAAACAATGCTACACGCTACGTCCTGATTTCTACTACGACGACTACGCCGACGGTGACTTTATGGGAAGCCGACCTTCGACGATAGCATTTACGACGTTCTTCGACGACACCTCGATTTTGCACAAAATTTTCTAGACTAATAGTGGGATAACGGGAACTGGCTAACATACATATTATGGGATATGTATAAAAATATAACTGTGACTGAACACTGGCTACTTTAACTGTTCAGCAAGATGTCTGGAAGAGGAAACGGAAGAGGTGGCATAAACATGACGCCTGCACAGCTACAAGCGATGATTGCTGAACATGTGCAAGCCGCGGTGGCAGCCGTCCAAGCCGCATATGCCGCACAGGGTAACTATTATGCCGGTTAAGGCACAAAGCGATTATATCATGACCTGTCTAATTTTAAAGTCCGAACTATTTATGCATCAGGAAACCAGCACCACTGCACGTTCAAGTCCTTCATGGACTGTAAGCCGATGACATTTTCCGGCGAAGAAGGAGCTGTAGGACTCCTTAGGTGGATTGAAAAGTCCGAAAAGGTTTTCTCCATATGTAACTGCCCAGCTGAAAGCAAGGTGAAGTTTGCTACTGGTACCTTCGAAGGAGCCGCACTCTCCTGGTGGAACGCTGAAATTCAGATGGTTGGGCTAGAAGCGGCTGATAACATGCAGTGGGCAGCATTTAAGGAGCTGATCATGGAAGAATACTGTCCACGTGATCAAGTCAAGAAGCTTGAGGGTGAATTCCTGAATTTGAAGATGTCTGGGTCTGAAGTCGAACAGTATACTGCTCGATATCACGAGTATGAGGTCTTGTGCCCCTCAATGGTCGACGCTGAGTTCAAACGCATCGAGCGTTACCTGGAAGGCCTCGCGCCTCAAATCAAGGGATTGGTGACTGCCAGCAACCCCGCAAACGTGCAGCAAGCCATTCGTTTGGCTCACAAACTCACCGATCAAGAGGTCGAATGATATGCCATGACTTGCATGCTCTATACTATGATAATACTTGCTTGGACTCCTGATGTATATAAACACTTGTGTATGATCAACCATCGGTGTCGTGTGTCGTTATGTCGTGTCGTATTTTTCCAATGTGCTAGTGTTATGGTCTTAGCGGTATAGCTAAAAGTTAAACAACCTAACACCTAAGACCTTAATGTGATTATTAGGTCCTCGTTAACAATCATAACCGGGTTTATTTGAAGAATAAGCTGAGCAACCTAAGGTGAGTTCATTACTATATGTTGTTATGTCCTTTCAGGGATGATAACGTGCAGCGGTAAGGTATTTCTTACTAAGTAAACTTTTCCGACCAAATATCATATGTATCATTGAATTGATTGATAAACTAAAAAGTCCTTACATTCGGGCCGTTAATATAGAATAGCTAGGTGATGTTGAGTAGTACTACTGGGGATTGACACCCCCGCCCAGCGGTGCACGGGATGCACCAACCCGACTGGCGGTCGGACTGGGACCAATGTTACCCTACCCTCCGTGGTCTTTCAGGACACGGGAAGGCAAAATCCGTAGGTAATACCTATACATTGTCAGCTTCGGTTGCGAACAATTCAAATGTGCATAACTTAGGCTAGCTACCTACGATATGGAAAACTTACTAGTCTTATGATATTGATTGTGTTTTACCCTTCTTTGATCATAAAATTTTGGTCTACTTGTGACAGGTAGACCGCTTAGTGAACTCACCAGCCTTGGCTGACACTTGATTGTTGAATGCTTTTCAGGTCGCTAGGAGGATCATCGAAGGCACCGGCAGCGGCAGTACTGAACGTTATCTTTTGAATTGAAAACTATGTTTCTAATCAGTTGGATTAAACATTTTGTAAACAATATCTGTAACTCGTTTTATGCTTCCGCTGAACCGTTAATTCACTTTGGGTCTGTAATAACTGCTCTTTATTTACTTAAATTAAACTCTGTTATGGTTTGGTTGTAATTGAAGTCTGGGATCCTGGTCTGGATCATACCCTCACGCGGTTAAACTCCGTTAGGTGGAAATTGGGGGTGTGACAGATTGGTATCAGAGCCCTTGGTTACAGCGAACCAGAACATTTTTAAAAAAAGTAAAATTTCTGAACTGTAACTGTTTTTGAAAACTTTGGTTACAACCTGTTCCGCAAAGTACTGCCCCGCGTGCTGAAGATGATCCTCATTTAAAATTCTTGTCCTGTGACGGTATTAAAACCTAAAAATTTCGGGTGGAAATTTTTCTTTTCACTAATCATGTAAATGAGTGCCTTAATGTGAATTATACTAGTATGTAACAATTAACGGAACTTAACAACTTTCTAGTATTGGGTATACTAACCTTTGGAAGCTTTGCATTGATTTGCTAGAAATCATGCCTCCGCGGAGAGAACCCGAAACCAACCCAGGAACCTTCACAGCTGCACAGGTTCAGAATATGATCAATCAGGGAGTCGCAGCCGCCCTAGCAGCCGCTCAGCAACACTTCCAAGGCCAACCGCCTCAATGCACATTCAAAGCCTTTATGGATTGCAAGCCAATAGTGTTCAAAGGTGACGAAGGTGCTGTGGGTCTACTTAGATGGATTGAAAAGTCAGAGAAGGTGTTTCTAATGTGCAACTGCCCAGATGGGGATAAGGTGAAGTATGCTACAGGCACTCTTGAGGATTCCGCATTGACATGGTGGAATGCTCAGATTCAGATTTTGGGATTGAACGAAGCAAACGCCATGACATGGCAAGAATTCCGAGAAGCGATCATGGAGGAGTATTGCCCTCGTGATCAAGTCAGAAGAATGGAAGTGGAATTTGGAAACTCCAAGATGGAAGGTTCTGAGATAGAGGAATATACCAACCGTTATCAAGCATATTCCCGACTCTGTCCGACAATGGTGGATGCTGAGTACAAGCGAATCGAGTTGTATGTGGAAGGACTGGTACCACAGATCAAAGGCATGGTCACCTCATCTAATCCCACATATGTACGACAGGCCATCCGACTGGCGCACAAACTAACTGATCAGGCAGTGGCTCAAGGAACTTTGCCACCCAGAAAGACCCCAAAGGCTGCCCTAGACGGGAAGAGGCAGAGAGACGAGGAGCCAAGCCACCTCACGAATTCTGGCAACAACACTGGGAGGTCCTCAAACTCTCAGAATCAGAACAAGAAGTTTGATAACTCCAAAGGGGGTTACGGTAACAACGGTGGCGGTGGCAACAACCAAAACCGACAAGGTAGCAGCGGGCAAGGCGCTAGTGGGTATAAAGGAAAGTTACCCTACTGCAGCAAGTGTAGCAAGCACCACCCTGGTGAATGTGGCCGACCGGTCTGTGAGAGATGTGGAAAATCGGGGCACCTTGCCAAGAATTGTCGGGGTGAACTACTCAACCGGGCAAGGCAGAACCCTGAAGGCCCCCGTGGTTGTTATGAATGCGGAAAACCTGGGCACTTGAAGAAAGACTGCCCCCAGCTAAAGAGAGGTGGGAACGATAACAACAACGACCGCCACAACAACAACAACAATAACAACAATGGTGGTGATAATGGAAATGGTGGCCGCGGACGAGCATTCGTCATGGGTTCCGGTGAAGCAAGAGAAGACGCCAATGTGATTACCGGTAAGTTCCTCCTCAACAACTATTTTGCGAATGTTTTATTTGATTCGGGTGCCGAGAAAAGTTTCATTTCAACTAAGTTCTGCAAAATGATAAAGGCCAAGACAGAAACCTTAGGAGCTAAGTACACTGTTGAATTAGCTAACGGTAAACTTATTGATGCAACGCATATAGTTAAGGATTGTACCCTAGAACTCCCAGGTCATAAGTTCAACATAGATTTGATGCCTTTCACAATCGGTAGTTTTGACGTGATAATTGGTATGGATTGGTTGTCCTCGCAACGCGCCGAACTCATTTGCCAAGAGAAAGTCATACGCATACCCATCGCGAACGGAGAAGTACTCTCGATTCAGGGTGAAAAGGGAGGTACTGTTTCCGGAATTATATCATACCTTAAGGCACAGAAGTACCTTCGAAAAGGGCACGTGGCCATTCTGGCAACGGTTACGGATCAAAGCCTCGCAGCAATGAAAATTGAAGATTTTCCGATAGTTCGCGATTTTCCCGATGTATTTCCGGAGGAATTACCTGGTCTACCTCCGCATAGACAAGTCGAGTTCGGAATCGACCTTGTTCCCGGTGCAGCTCCGATTGCCCGAGCTCCGTATCGTCTGGCGGTGAACGAATTGCACGAGTTATCCACTCAACTACAAGAACTGCTAGATAAAGGTTTTATCAGGCCTAGCTCATCGCCATGGGGCGCGCCAGTTCTATTCGTCAAGAAGAAAGATGGGACGTTCAGGATGTGCATAGATTACCGCGAGCTCAACAAAGTCACTATTAAGAACCGATACCCTCTCCCTCGGATCGACGACCTCTTCGACCAACTGCAAGGATCCAGCTACTTCTCAAAAATCGACTTAAGATCCGGGTATCACCAACTCAGAGTCCGCGAGGAGGACATTTCAAAGACGGCTTTCAGAACGCGTTACGGTCATTACGAGTTCCTAGTCATGCCTTTCGGCTTAACAAATGCACCGGCGGTGTTCATGGACCTCATGAATCGCGTGTGCAAACCTTACCTAGATCAGTTCGTAATTGTTTTCATCGACGACATACTCGTTTACTCAAGGACGAAAGAAGAGAACGAGCAACACCTGCGGTTAATATTAGAGTTGTTAAGGAAGGAGCAACTCTACGCCAAATTCTCCAAATGTGACTTCTGGATCCGAGAAGTCCAATTTCTAGGCCACATCGTCAACGAGCAAGGTATTCACGTTGACCCAGCCAAAGTAGAGGCGATCAAGAATTGGTCTACACCACGAGCACCAACGGAAATTCGGCAATTTCTAGGGTTAGCGGGTTATTACCGTCGTTTCATCCAGGGATTCTCTCAGATAGCCCAACCGCTAACTGCTCTTACGCATAAAGGTGTTCAATACCGATGGGGTGAAAAAGAGGAAACAACTTTTCAAACTTTGAAAGAAAAACTTTGTACCGCGCCTGTATTATCTCTACCAGATGGTGTCGACGACTTCGAGGTCTACTGTGACGCTTCTCTCCAAGGACTTGGATGTGTTTTAATGCAAAGGGGTAAGGTAATCGCTTACGGGTCAAGACAGTTAAAATCTCACGAACAGAATTACACAACGCATGATTTGGAGTTAGGAGCTGTTGTATTCGCCTTAAAGTTTTGGAGGCACTACCTGTACGGTACCAAATGCACGATATTTACTGATCATAAAAGCCTCCAACATATAATGGGACAGAAAGACCTCAACATGAGACAGCGTAGGTGGATCGAGGTGCTAAATGACTACGACTTGGCGATAAAGTACCACCCAGGCAAGGCCAACGTTTTGGCTGACGCTTTGAGCAGAAAAGAATATGCTAAACCTAGAAGGGTTCGAGCTCTACAACTCACGATTCATGCTGGGTTACCGAATAGACTTCGGGATGCCCAGAAGGAAGCTTTGAAAGAGGAAAATTTCGAGTCTGAATCCTTAAATGGCATAGATGGAACTTCGGAGGTTAAGTCAGATGGACTCCGCTACTACAAAGATCGTATTTGGGTGCCTCTTCACGGAAATCTTCGAGAGCTGGTGATGGACGAAGCTCACAAGTCTCGATATTCGGTCCATCCCGGTTCGGATAAAATGTACCAAGATCTGAAAGGATTATACTGGTGGCCCAAGATGAAAGCTGACATTGCTACATATGTCAGTAAGTGTTTAACATGCTCAAAGGTCAAAGCAGAACATCGAAAGCCTCCAGGATTATTGCAGCAACCGAAAATTCCTGAATGGAAATGGGAGGAAATATCCATGGATTTCATCACGGGACTGCCCCGTACACCTCGCGGAAATGACATGATTTGGGTCATTGTGGATAGACTAACGAAATCCGCTCATTTCATAGCTCTCAAGGAAAATGACAAGACTGACAAGTTGGCACAAATCTACATTAACGAGATCGTCAAGCTCCACGGAGTGCCCACGTCTATTATCTCCGATCGAGACCCCCGATTTGCTTCACACTTTTGGCGATCGTTGCAATCCGCGCTAGGTACTCGCTTAGATATGAGCACCGCATACCATCCGCAGACCGATGGCCAAACAGAGCGCACAATCCAGACTCTTGAGGATATGCTCCGAGCGTGTGTAATGGATTTTGGAAAGAACTGGGAAACCCACTTGGCATTGGTCGAATTCTCCTACAACAACAGCTACCATTCCAGTATTGGAGCCGCTCCCTTTGAGGCTCTCTATGGACGAAAGTGTAGATCACCGGTCTGTTGGGCTGAAGTCGGTGATAGTCAACTTACTGGACCCGAAATGGTGTACGAAACAACTGAAAGAATTGTGCAAATTAGAAACCGCATGAAAGCCGCGAGAGACCGACAAAAGAGTTATGCTGACAATCGAAGAAGGCCGTTAGAATTCGAAGTAGGCGACCGTGTATTGTTAAAAGTCTCGCCTTGGAAAGGTGTGGTCCGCTTTGGAAAGCGCGGGAAGTTAAACCCTCGCTACATAGGACCTTTCCCAATAACCGAGAAGATTGGAACGGTGGCGTATCGTTTGGATTTGCCACCTGAACTGGATGGAGTACATAACGTATTTCACGTTTCCAACTTGAAGAAGTTTCTGGCTGATGACACTTTAATAGTCCTACTCGAGGAGCTCCACGTTGACGAGCAACTCCGATTTGTAGAACAACCTGTTGAGATAATGGGACGCGAAGAAAAGGCATTAAA